>JACXGJ010002695.1:0-62498 GCA_016801105.1 Esox niger | reverse complement strand
GTCGCATACGGTCTAGTTGCGCACTCTTGTGGCTGAAGAGGGTTGTGGTACCTAGAGGTAATTCTAAAAGATTTTAGATCAATGTACATTTTTAAAAGTGACATTTAATTGGCAAATTTGTTTTAGGTTATTAACTATAACATATTGCAAGTTAGCCTAAATATGGTACACATAGGCTAAGGCTACACAAATGGGTTTCTGATACCACAAACATTTTAAACATTCAGACGGAAAAGGCAATACGAACAAACAAACCACCAGCAAGAACAGCTGCAATGCGCCTTGGCATAGATTATACCGGTCTCTTAAACTCTACCATTCTTCCAAAAGATATTCCCCTCATTTTTTTTTTTTTTTACAGTGGTGGCGGAGAGCGCCGTCAAACTTGATCCAAAATCAAGATCAACTGGGCCTGCTTAGCATTTTCATACATGCCACACCGCGTGATAGGATGTTAATTGCTTAATTGTATCATGCAGTACACCTGTATAAGAAGCATCTGCATTTGGTATGATCCTCTACTAATTTATTCACGTTTTTCCTTTAAACTGTCACCTGTCAGCAGATTTGGGGAGTAAGGGACAACAAGTAATCCGAAACATGTATTACAATGTATTACAATAAAACAGTAACTGTTATCCGTTAGGTTACCAACTAAAATATTGTAATCGGATTACAGATACTTTAGAAAAAATCTATTATTTCTTTTGGATGTAATTATTTCTGGTTTTAGCCATGACTTGCAGTTGACTAGTAACTGACTAGAGAACTACTGCTGTTCAGCTGTTCTCAGTTTATAGGTGATTAGAATGCTTTCTCATGGCGGAAATTACAACACCACATTAAATGGTATAGAAACTAGCATTTTCAAAAAATAATTGCAACAATTTCAAGGGGCATAAATAATGATGGACATGGCATTTTTAGTAACAGTACAGGACAAAATACTTACGTTCTTCATTTGTATCTCCAGCACAATGTCTTACAGTGTTTTGTCACTTGTTTATGTCATTTCCAGCCATAAGAAATCTATTGGTCAAATACAAAATTACAATAGCAAAAATTTGGCATGTGTATGAATACTAACTGTAGATAATACACACCTTTGTTTTTCCCTTAACCTAACTTTAACCTGATCATCAAACTTTTATGCTCAAACTTAACCTAGCCCGACTGCTGGACCAAAACCTAAAAGTAACCCCTATGCCAAATTGTTCTCTGTTCCCAAACCTAACCAGAATTGGGACTTCAGGTGTACACACACATGTGGATCTCACTCACAAACACACCCCTTACCCTTATCCTGCCCCCATTATGCACATTTGTAGATACAAACACACACCTGTTTCTTGAACTGGCTTTCCTGAGGTGGCAGGGTGTTTTCCTTGGCAATAAAAGGGATAAAACTGACTGAGACTTTCCAAAACTCACTGTCCAGGGACTTCAGCCTAAATATACATTTACATAGAGCATATATTGGTCCTCAGACTGTGTTATTATACAATCATCCAGTCAGGCAAACACACAGGCAGGAAGTGCTAATCTATGATTTGATATGACACAGTACTAGCCCAAATCTTATTTTTCCCTAACCCTTAATTCTAACCCTTAACCTAACCTTAATCTCAAACACAAACCTTTGCCCTGATTCAACCCCTAATCCCAATTGCAATTCTTACTTTAAACCTGCCCCTTAAGCTTAAACATGTTTCAGAGAGACATGCATGGCCTTTTTGATCTGATCAGTGAACTGACCAGTGAATCTCTTTCATGTTCCAGAGCTTTTTTCCCCACACAAGCAGTGACCATGCATTCACAGAGAAAAAAACATTGCATTGAAACCAACATATTATTGATCCAATTTAAAAATCCTTTAATTAATTGAAAGCAAAAAACAGATTATAGGCCTGTTGCCTGCAGTAAAATATCTTCCAGAAGACTAATTGGAAATTTGGAAACACCTATCTATTTATTCTCTTCACAAGTATCCAGAACTCATTAAATTATCAGTTTTACTGGTGTCTTGTCTAGCTTCAGTCAACAATAATAAATACTGACAGTCATTCTCTGTCCAAAAATTCTTCAGTGTTTGTTTGCAGGCATCAACAGGTAAAGAAAGAGGTTGACAACATAGATATACTCAACAGCAGATGCTGTTCACAGTGATCAGGTCATACAGTATAGCTGTAGCTTATCCAGATGGTGTTTTCAATTCAGACCATAGCTGCTATTTGCCTCTGAGACAAAGCATATAGCAGGGACACAACATGTCCTTGTTGTGTAACCAAGGAACAAAAGAGGTTCTGAAGGATTTGCTTCGATGTTGATACAGATGAGGGTCACATCGCCATGGTTACATTGGAATTTGCTTCCCAGAGTTCTTGCTGTCGAGAAAGATAATATACTCCTTCACCCATTTGTCTGAGGGCCTGGCACACACCTGTCTTCTCTGAGTCCTGAAACTACACATAGAAATAGAATATTATAAGCACAGCAAGACAGTATGAACCATATAGAGACATACATGAACAAGATACCAATGGCTTCCTCATGTTATGACAACCTATTTTACATCATGAATGTCAAAGGGCTTTTGTTTTAGTAGAGGAAAATGCCTGACGTAAAGGTCAAGTATCAAACATTGACCATAGAAACAGGAACATGGCAGATGCTCGTGTATATAGGAGAGGGAACATCACAAAACAGTCAAACATTTCATTATTAGTCTTGGATGCAAAAAGATTGTTGTGTGTCTTTTTTGTCTAACATACATTGATTGATTTGAAAGTTAGGACCACCGATACCTAATTATTTCCTGTCAGTCCCCCTATTTTCTCTCTCTGAAATCGCCCATCATCATCCCAATCACTGCTTGACTGAATCAGTGACTCCTGATTACGCTATGATATTTTAATTCTAAAGACTGTAAGACATATTTAGAGTTTTAATCACACTTGTAATAAACCTGACACTCCTCACCACGCACACATTAGAACAGTAGGGTTTACTCACAGAACTGCTTGGTTGGCGCACTGCTGGCTGGTCATGGCGTAAGAAACCACTCTCTGTTTGGGTATCGGACGTTCAACAAAATCAAAGCAACACTTCTTCGGCCCGCTTGCCATGCGAAGTCCTGAACAATATAACATTTATGGTCAGTTTGGGTGACACAAACAAACAAATATACACCATCACACATTACAATTAGAGTTCTTTCTTACCTTCGCTTAATGTGATGGCACTGAATACCAGAAAAAGCATAGACAGCATAGCAAAACGAGAGGTGAACATTTTGGATAAGGTGAGGTGAAGTTTGGATGAGGATAGGTCTGGTCTGATCACTGGTCTCAAACTTCTCGTGCTGTGTGATGGAGTGAACAGCAGGGCAGTCTTTATAGGCTGAGTTGGATTTAGGAGGGGTGACCCCAAAAACTTTCCCTGAAGATTCTCTGTTCGTCTGTAGGCGGGAACACATGGTTAGTTTCGTTGCATGCATTGTTGTTCTCACCCCCATCATGACGTGTCTTTATTTCAGTTCTCTTTTTCACATTGTTTTTTTTAGCACCAGAAGTTTAAATATGATTATGAATTGGTAATTAAGAAAAGCCCTTGTGGGACTTTCCATACTTGGTTTACCTATTCAATGAGCTATTCAATTAATAAATCCAATGTTTTCATAACACCTTTTATTTCCCTTTTCCAGCTGTCACAAAGTGCTTATAACCAGCCTAAGACCCTAAAGAGGAAGCAACATGATGTTGAAGATCTTTCACTATAAATCTCCAATGGAGTTAGGAACATAGGGAGAAACCTAGAGAGGAACTGGACTCTGACTCTGGCAGTGCCAAGTCAACATTATACCTACATGGCCTTTACAGACAGACTTTCATCAAGCTATTCAAAAGTACTAGATTGCCAGTGAGAAAAAAATACCTCCTCAGCAGTACATGTAAATGTCAGTTGACTTCTCATAGCCAAGTGTTGAAAATAACTATAAAAGTGTTAAAACAGTGATGAAAATAACACTGTCAGTTAGCTTTCCATTGACAAGTGTTAATAGGTCAAGAAGAAAAGGGCAATCCAACCAACTTTTCTGTGGATAGCAACATCAGGTTTCTTCAGGCTGAATGTAGAATGTAGAATGTGAAGAACCAGCTAGGAGTCATCAGGCCATGTAGTCCTGAAGCATGGTCTTGGGTCTATTCACTATTCATCACCCAAACTATTGTTAGAGTCAGTGAAATGTAGTGTTTTCATACTTAACCTCACACAGAATATGTAATGGTTTATCTTACAATTATAGTATATGAGACAGACATACACAGTATGTAATATGTATAATACTGTGTGATATGTAGAGTTTTACCCTAACAGGTGATTTCCCATCTTCATTAAATGTCATTCTTTTACAGTGTTTTTTACTGTGCGTCCAGTCATATATGGCTATGTCTTTAGGATAGAATCAATTATGGCCAGTGAAGCAAATTCACTGTATTAACGACAGAATTTAATCCACATAAGTTATATGCTACTTATTTGCTTCAGTCAACCAAAAAAACAAATTAATTTATGGTTGGTTGGACAAGCAATATGGTGACCTCATTAACATATTAAGCATATCCTCAGAATGGAGTTATCAATATAATTACAGAAACAATGTATTTTATTGACTACTTTAAAAAATGCCATTTGGAATGATAGTTGTGTAAATCAATTTGTGTCTTTATGTTTATTTATTATTGCTTTAGGAATCCCCTTTGTTGGGATTTTCAAAAAGCTTTTAGTTATAAGAGTTCAAATGTAAAATGACCTGTCCCCTTTGAGCAAAAAGCAGAAGTGTTTGATAAAGAAATTACCCATAGGGTTTTACTTCCCTTTCACTTCAATTTTGTTTTGTTGACTTGATTCCTAAATGGATGGCACATTTCTACTATACTGTTTAATACTATGTTTTAGGGCTCATTTCCAGCTGAGCATAATATTCAATCAATCAATCAACTGTATTTTTACATCAGCAGTGGTCAGAAAGTAATTATACAGACACACCTTTTGGCGGCGCCTGGTGATATTATAAGAGTAGATGACTTCTTCTGACCACATCAATATCTTGTTCATATGACCAATGTCATTACATAGAGGTTGGCTGCCGCCAATAACCACAGGTCAGCTGCACAACCAGTTGGGTAAGGACAGGAATTACCAGGCTGTGGGCAGTGACAGCAAGAATCATCAGGCATAAAATGGATCTGAAACACAACCAGAAGTACTTGGAAGGGAGTCAGGACAGGTAGTCCCTAGATGTAATACAAGAGCTCAGGTCCGCCTAAGATTCTCCTAAGACAGGACAGTGGAAAAATGAGAGAGTGCATTCCTTAGATCCTAAAGGATACCTGAGCATGTAATTTAGACTGCTCAATGCATCCTCATTGGGAACTGATCATTTCAGTAGTGGCTAAATACTTTATCATCCTTTTGACGAAACCAGATACAGTTTTGGTGTGGTACTATGTTTACATACACAGCTTTTCTTGAATCCAGGTCCACAGACAAGTGTCTGTCCAGGGTGGAATGTCTGCGGTTCGTGGCATATCCCTTATGAAAAGTCCCATTCATTGCTTTAGGCACTTTGTTCATAGAAACCGAATTTCCCAAGTAACTTCTCATGTCTGCTATGTAGTGGTTGACACAGAGATTAATTTTCATTTCTCTCCTATGAATTTGGCAGTAGCTTTTGAATGGTTAGCTTTTGAACTTAAGATATGACTTTATAACACTCACGTGATTTGCAGTGCACATTATGAGGGACAGTGGCAAAATTCAAAGCAATGCATGCCTTCTTTTCAGCAGTCAAAAATGTGCCCTCCTCCCATCAGGCAAGCAGTACAGGTCTCTCGGTTCTCGCACCAGCAGGCTCAGGAACAGTTTCTGCTGTAACCCTGCTAAACTCTTTCCATCACTAACTATGCCCACCTTCTGCACTACTGGACGAGTCTGATTCCTGTATTTTATTTGCACATGCAGATTTGCACCTAAAACTTGCACCTTACCCCTGCCCTCACTGCACATTTAGAACTGCCACTGTAATTGTTATACACACGTCTACCTCGGGAACCTCATTGCTGCTATCCTTGCATTTGAGTTGCACATTACTCCTTCAATTTGCCTTGCTTGCAAATTCAGAAACGAGACATTGAGAACATTTATATTTATCTCACTTGAGAACATTTCTGATTATCTCACAACTATTTATCTCAGTTGTTCATACATTATACTTAATACCTGTACATTTTCTGTAAATTTGTGAATTTTCCAAATTTTCTCTGGAGTGGCTTTTATCCATCCCCCTACCATAAAAGCCTGGAGTGCTTCAGAAATGGTTGTTGTTCTGGCAAGTGTTTTGTATTGTAATTATGAGGTATTGTGTGTAGATTGAAGGCAATTAATCAATTATTTCATTACAATAAATTGTTATCCAACCTAACAAAATATGGAGAAAGTGGACACTGTACCTAACCAATAAAGTAAAATGCTAAATTCATTTATGGTCAGGTATATAAACTTTATTGCAGATTGATCCAGGTATAATTGTTTTTCAATTGGTTATATTTGACTTCAAATGTCTTTTAATATGAAATATATCTAAAAGTACCTGAAAGTAATCAGATTGTGTTACTCTGTTTCAGTAATCCAGAAATAAACATTACTGACTTCAATTGTTGACAGATACATTGTAACTGTAACAGATTACATGGAAATATTAACCTACCCAACGCTGGCTGAATCCATGCACATCCTCAGGTCTTATCGTTTTTATAGGCTGTACAAATTTGACAAATTTTCTTTCCACTGCACACAGTAATATCATTTATTTGAGTCTGAAAACATACATTTCTGCCTGTGTGTTTATCAAGGCCATAATTACAATATAAAGGGGGTACACGTGGCTGCATGGTTGTATCCCAGAAAACTGTAAGAAATCTCGGCGTAACCCTTGACCCTGACCTCTCCTTTGATGAACATATAAAATATATCTCAAGAGTTGCTTATTTTCATCTTTGAAACATTGCAAAAATCAGAATCTTTCTATCAAAAACTGATGTGGAAAAACTAATCCATGCTTTTGTTACATCAAGATTAGATTACTGCAATGCTCTTTTTTTCCGGCTACCCTGATAAATCAACAAATAAACTTCAATTAGTGCTGCACACTGCTGCTAGAATCCTGACTAGAACAAAAAAAATTGAACACATTACTCCAGTACTAGCCTCTTTACATTGGCTGCCTGTTAGGGTTAGGGCTGATTTTAAGGTTTTATTGTTAACCTATACCTTCGATCACAAGATGCAGGCCTTTTAACAGTACCTAAAATTTCTAAACAAACAGCCGGAGGCAGGGCTTTCTCTCATAGATCTCCACTACTTTGGAATGACTTGCCAATCAATATTAGAAATGCAGACTCGGTGCAAACCTTCAAGCATCTACTAAAGACTCATCTCTTCAGCCTGGTCTATCATTAAGTGTAGTCTGGCCCAGGGGCGTGAAGGTGACCAGAAAGGCCTGATACTGTCCACCCTTGCTGTCTTGACAGGTGGGCTCTCATCGCCACTGGGATGCCATCTCTCCAATGCCATTCGGGGGCGGAGTCACTGGCTTGTTGTTGTCTCTCTGTTGCACACTTGTGCAATTGGGCTGTGCTCTGCTGGCAATACTCGGCTCTCATTCAGGATGGATGCGGTTGGTGGGCGTCCCTTTGGTTGATGCTTGGCAATGTGGGTGGATTGATTTCCTGCCTGTTGGGCCCTGTCCGGGGCCTCCTCCGGATAGGGCCACAGTGTCACTGGACCCCCCATGTCTTATGCTGCTATATTATTGTGCTGGGGAGTAGGGTCTTAATTTTCCCTGTTTTCTGTCGTTTTAAACTTAGGAGGACATGAGGTCTTAACCCACACCTGCGGAGTACCAGGCTTGACTCGTTGCTGTCCCTGTCCAGAGTCCTCCTGGCTGTGTTGCAGATCAGGAAAATGACTGACGATTTCAGCTGCCACTCTGCTGACCCCCCCGTCCTTGTCCCTCCGGTTTTGCCTCCAATCTGGACTAGGTTTAAATAGACTCTGGGCTTAGCCCACATGCATTGAACTATTAAAATTTCGACTCTTAATATGTTCACCCGGCACAGCCAGAAGAGGTCTGGTCACCCTTCAGAGCCTGGTTCCTCTCTAGGTTTCTTCCTAAATTTGGACCTCTTGAGGAGTTTTTCCTAGCCACTGAAGTTTATCACTATTGTTGTTTGCTCCCTGGGGTTTAAGGCCGGGTGTTTTTGTGAAAGCACTTTGTGACAACTGCTGATGTAAAAAGGGCTTTATAAAATAAATTTGATTGACTGATTGATACACATCCCCATTCTCTCTTTCCGTACCTCAGCTGAAACGGTCGGTCTATTGTTGGTAGGTACAATTTATGACGAACACTGTACACTCTTATTACTTTCAATGTATTAAAAGCGGAAAACTAAAATGTAATATGGGTGTTATGTATATGTTTCTGTCGATTGTGATAGTTTAAACATCAACAAATCATTTTGCATTGGAACTGTAATTGTGTAAATAAATATTAGTTTGTTAAAAAGCGTCAGTTATTGCTATAATTTTTTTTTAACGGGCCGATTTGCGGGTGCTAATCAATAAATCCTCATGTGCGTATTCAAGTCAGAAAGCCCACGTGAAGCCTGAATAAAGTGTCAGTCATTTATGTTGCACGGCATGTGCTATTTGTGCAGACAGTAGTCGTTTTCATTGATTGCATATTCATATAGTATACTGTATTGTTGTATTTGCTTATGATAAATAGCATTATTAGTGTTTGTTTGATTAAAGTGCAAGCAGTTTTATTATAAGTTTTATCAGCTTTCATTCACAGTAAGTGTCATCATGAGCACAAGGATGGATGGCAGTGACATTCATCAGTTTTCTGGGCAGCCTCTGAAAAGTAAGCTGAGAGCAGTGAGAAAATGAGTACCAGTCAGATGATACAAGTATACGTTAGCACAAGAGGCGAGTCAATGTATATTTATATAATAATCATTGCCATTCATATCATAAATGGTTTGTAATCCCTTCCTGAACATCATGGCAAGAAACTTGTTTACTGATATTTCTTTCATGTTTACTCTGGTGCGTTCTGAGAAAAGAAAGAGAGGGAGAAGGTATGAGGATGCCAACAGGGCAGAGAGAGCAGGTGACATGGCGATAAGTGAGAAAAGAAGAAAATATTGATATTGCCATGTTGGTTTTGTTCCATCAACACCATAATTGATGTTGGCACAGGTACCACTAAGGTTAGGTTTAGGCACAGGTGTCTCTGAGGTTAGGGAATAGGTCAAAGGCTGGGGGGCAGGGGAATTTTCTGTATTAGGACTGTGGTAACCAACTAACTACAGGTCAGTTGCAATCATGGTCCTGGAGAAACATTAATTATGGAACAATACCAACTCAGTGATATCAGATTGTGTAAATATTGATGGTTAAGTATTTTTTGAATGTTTTACTTGGGGATCCCCCAGACCCCCGGCTTATTTGGTCCCCCCCAATGTGGACTTCATGGCTACGACCTTGGTGTATACGATTAAATGATTCATCTGATGTAGATCACAGCAGGATCAGGAAAAATGATGCATTATAACAAAGGCCCATTGTTTGTTGTATATGATGTCTTGGTAGATGTGTGGTCGATTATAGAATTATAATCGAAATTGCGATATTAACATGTACAATATCCTAATCGCCGATTTACGCGATTTTCAGCTCCAAAAAAAGGGAATGAGTTTTTCTTTCTGGTGATTTGTAGTGTTTTGGTAGATAGGTAAATACTTGGACTCATTTTGTTAAACTACGTTATTGTTTTTCATTGTTAGTGTGCGTTAACACTGAGAATACGTCTGCTTCAAGGTAGCAAGTAGCATTTTGTCCTATACACAGCATGGTTATTAAACGTTTTTGCTTCAATGTTGATGCCTGCTAAACTTGGGAGAAAATATACCTCAAGGGTTGAGAATGTTTGCATAACGAGCTACGGCAACCGCACAAACACCATTCAATTAAAATTCCAGTAATTCGAGCTACACCTTCAAATTGGTTTTGTAAAATAAAAACACCGAACTTTAACTCTACTTTGTTCACACCCATATTTGAAAGAGCAACCGTAAGTGCAATATTTGAGTAATGAATAATATCCAATAATCAGGCAGATTTAATCCGTGGTATGTGACTGACAAAACTGGATAATCCAGTGTGACACTATGTTGCACTGCTTATTCATACATATTTACACAACTTTGTGGTGCTGAATAAAGACCCACACATTTGACAGCTTTCAGAGTGAAAGAGACAGTTTCTCTGGTGTTTTCCGGAGGCTTGGCAGAGAATGAGCGCTGGTGAACGAGACCCCTTCAGACATATACTCCACCCTCAAATAACGACACAAAGAACCAATGATTCAAAGAGGGAATTTGTTTTAAAAGCAGAAGAAAATAAGCTGTTTGTCAAAGAAGCTTAAAAAGAGAAAAATAAACTCCCTGCCACTTTACTCAGAAGACAAGGCTACCCTAAAGGAACATTCCCCACCAAATGAATGAAATGCAAAACAATCAGTGACTGTTTTTTTTTAAGGACAGCATGTTGTGTTTTCTGTGGCAAGAGAACAGAAGGCGGGGAGCGTCATCATACCACACTGCATGCAACTAAAGCAGTTCCCCATCTGCCCCTTGACCCCCCCAGTGTTGGCCCTGGAGAGGCTGAGTTACTGGACAGTATGATCAGCACAAGGGTGTTTTAGTCTTCAATAGGTCTAAGCAATAAACCAGGGAACTGAAAAATCCTAAATTAGAATCACACATGTTGATTCAAAATTGGGCATGTACTGTAGTCAAATAGCACATATATATAAACCCAACGAATAATAATAATAATAATGATTATAATTATAACAATAGTAATGATAATAACAATAACCATGTAAATAATAGTGATAATAATATTATTAATAATAATAACCATCATAATAATAGAGTATAAAAGCAGCCAGTTGATAGTAGATGAGTAGAAATGCCCGGTGGGCAATAATACAGCACATACATACAGCACATACATACATAGTAGAGATATCCTGACAGACCAGGCTTCCTCACTGACCTGAAACCAATACGCAGGTGTAAACATTGGCCTCTGCTGTGACCACAACCAGGGAAAAGATCAAGAAATACTGCACCATGCTAAAGAGGGCATGGAATCAATCATAGATCCTAAAACCACAGACCCACATCTCTTATCATCCTGTTATACAGCCCGTGATAGCATGGGTGTCTAAGGGATACTGTTGGAACAAGTGGCAGAGTAAAACTCTGGTGTTGTTACGCACAAGGCTGGCAGTAGTGCCAGGGGCGTGTGTTGTCTTTGAAAACTACATTTTATATATGAGTCTGTGTATGTGATGTGTGTGTAATGGCTACATTTTATATATGAGTCTGTGCATTTTATCTGTGTTTAAAGAAGTAAGATATCCGTGTATGTTATGTGTGTGTGATTGTGGCGTATTGGCAGGGTGGCATTTCATGCAGAAACATTGGCAGCATTTTAGGTTGTATCATCAGGGGAACATGCTTATCGCCCTGGAGACAAGGCTTCCAACCCAAAGAGTCTGTCATTAGAAACCTACAGGTAATCAAAGGATTGCAATTTGATATCCTCATTCACCTTCCCATGCAGAACACCCCCCTCCCCCACCCACCCCGCAGGCTCTGCTAAATAAGTTCCCTTTTTCCAATCATATCAGGCGTCACTGCTTAGCTCACCAAAACATCCACCAACCAACCGCCCTGAAACACACCACGCCTATAAGTGTTGTCCTCGAAAACAACAGTTGTCAGTCAAAGATGTTGGTTTTCACACAACGTCTCCATTATAAATGTAAAGTATTAAATTCAGGTGTTTAAAACTCCCCACAAAGATGGTACGGTGACCATAGAAACCTTTAGAAAGAGTTAGAAAAAAAGACACTTTTGCTGAGGTTCCTTGAATTCGAGTGAGGATACTAGAGGAAGAAACACGCCAGAACAGATACATAGAGGACCACAGGAAACCAGGCTACATCCTACAGTATATTACCAGGACTAAGGAGAAGGCTCATATTTCCAGGGTTTAATCAGACAAATGAATAACAAAGGTCCCACACTTCAAAGCCCCTCGGGGAAAAACATAACACGGTCTGACATAAATTCGGCCTAAAAACAAAGAAGTATCTAAGTACAGAAATTGATTTGTAGTAAATCAATCATAGGGACTCTGTCATTAGGGAGCTTACAGTCCACATGGGCTAGGAGTGGAAAAAGTAGAGTGCCTGTACAAGTGTGTGAGTCAAATTGAAACTGTGTGTGAACTGAGTCAATTGGCTTAGTCCCTCCGGACCCAGTCCAGAACTCTGACACATAACGAGCTCTCTTATCGCTCAGCACCAGGTTTTCTCTGAATCGAATGACTCTTCTGCACTCTTCTGCTCCTCTTTTTCATTCTCTGTCCATACATTTCTTCTGTTTCACACTCTCTCTTTCTCAGACCCGAGTCCTTTTTGTTCTCTCTCATGTCCCTCTCTATTCTGTCTTCCTCCGTGGCAGTGTAAAGGGTGTGGACTACGGCTCCTCCTCCCCTGTGGACACAGCCAGACGCATGGCCACAGACAGGTGGTCAGTGAGGCCGGCCAGCTGGGTGATGAAGCTGAACTCCTCTATGTCCTGCAGGGGGCGACAGAGAGTAGGCAGTTCAGAATAGGGATTATAAATTGGTGACAAGTCAACATAATACTATCTGTCAACCAAGATTGAGGATATCAAAATGTATGTCAATACGAGTCAGACTGGTTTCCAGGGTAGAGGCTTGTTTTAATCACAAGGTGGCAGTTAAGTGCCGTAGTGCCGACCATAAAAGATACACAAATTGTTGCTGCCTTGCACATATTTGCAATTCATGCAAATAAACTCATTTGTTTTTCTAATCCTCTGACCAGTAACTAAAATGTGATGAAAACATTGCCTTGATTGGCTCTTGTGTTGACCTGCTTAGCTATGTGAGGGGATGTATTTATCTATGCTACGGAGTTTAATGAACATACCACTTTCCAGTCCTGCTGCACGTCTTCATTGTAAAGGATGTAGTCGATCCTCCTCCCGTTACCTTTTAGGGGGATCTTTCTGCCCTTCTGATTTGGACATTGGTTTTTACTTGTGGGGAACACCAAGTATTCCTTCCTCCCCTCTTCATTCTCCATCACTCTAACGATGAAAACAATCAATTACATTCCACACCTTTTAACATTTCACCAGACATTAAATGTGCGTTAGTGTATTATCTGTGTGTGTTCTGTTGTTCTACTGTGTTACTTACTTTTGTAAACTCTCTGGTGAGCTGACCTCCTCGTCATAAAGCCCACTGGTGTCCAGTAGTGTACCTGTGTAAAACACATTGGTTTCACTATTAAAGTGACCATCGTCAATTTCATACCATTAAATATTTCTCCCCAACTGTAAAATAACCCTAACCTAAACCTCTATCAGCGGCAGGCTAATGCGGGGGGGGGGACCTTGAACGCAGCCCAGTTGCTATCTCTGAAAGCAGCGGCTGACACCCCTTGATGAGGCACACCTGCCCCTAAATAGGCTTCATCAAAGGAAGCTAGGGCCCCCCCAGGAAAGCAGCTCTGGGCAGCAGGGAGTGAAAGTGCAAAGACGAGTTGGAATGCTGGGCCAAGCCCTTGGTTGGTTTTCCTCTTTCCCAGCTTTGGTTCAATGTCTTCTGATTGTTTGTTCCCGTGTTCCTCCCCATTACCATAGTAAAACAGGAAACACACATACCTGGGTTAGAAAAATGCTGACGAGGAGCCGTTTAAGTTCACCTGACTAACTTTGTTATGTAAATCTGGCAGATTGTCAGAACTGTGACAACAGCTGGCAGATTGTCAGAACTGTGATATTACGGGGTTGTGGATTTATTGAACGTTTACAGAATGGCTCAGCTTGGAGGTCCTTGGCAAAACCTACATTTCATTCTCGTATCCACTGCGCTTTCTTGCCCCTTTCTCAATAGAAAACATTGCCAGATCTAACTTAACCTACAGGTTTTGAGAAGAGGATGAGTATATATAGAGTATCTCTCCTAATGGCGGCATCCGCATGAAGAATCTATGTGAAACAATGTTCATCTAAGCGGTGAATGAGGAGAGCATGATGACTCAGGGATTAACTCCCATGCATCTCCATGTTCTTCTGCACAGTGAACTGCTCTCGGCTCAATACACGCCAGCATCTATCCTACCGTTTCATTTCTGTCATCACAGCACAAAGCGCTTGCCCAAGGTCCCCTTGTGTCCTAGAAAATGTCCTTCGACTTTACATTTTGTTCTGGACCAAAATATTCCAAATATAGTTCCCCGACAGGAGCACGCCCACTCCCTCTAGTACCAGACCAACTGCCGCCCACTCACCCAGAGCCCACGGCTTGTCCTCCCCTGGCCCCAGGCGGCAGGGGTCCTTGTACTGAGTGAACAGGGCATGTTGCTGCTCCAGCTTATCCTCTGCAACACACAATGAGAAACACTGAGGGGGGAATCTGTCCAGATACACAGAGATATAGGTACCACGGCCACAGACACTGTCTGCAAGACGTCACAACAGAAGCCTAGTCAGACAGGCTACCTGAGGAGCAGTTGTCGAAATTAAGGTCCCCGAGGACAACGTCAAAGGCCACCTGGTCCTCCAGACCCTTCTCCTCTGAGGGGCGGGACGTCGCTTTACGGAACTCTGCCCCCCACGCCAAGAGCAGATCCAACTGCTCACAACGCACAGCTGCATCTCCTAAGGAGTGAGAGAGAATAACAATGGAGAGAGGATGGAAGGATAAGAGAAGAGGGAAAAAGGGTCAGGGAGAAAGAATGGGAGGGGGAGAGGGACAAAGACAAGAAGACAAATATAGTGACAGAGAGACAAAGGAAGACAGGGACAACCTGTGAGTGTCTCTTAGTTTCAGGTGGAGATTAGGGAACAACAAGTGTGAAAAAGACAGCAAGTGTCCTGAAAGACGGTATTAATGCCACACCCTGGTAAAAGGCTGCTATGAGCCGGGCCAATGGATTGAGAAGGCTCCCTGAGGCCTGCAATGAAGACAGTGATACATACTATGATCTGTGTGTGTGGAGAGCAAAGGTGATTCAATTCAATACGGATCATTTATGAGTCAACAGGACAATGCAAATATGGGTTATAAATGTGCTATAGACAGTAAAATTATTGTTGCCTCTGCAACAGTAGCAAAGACCAAAATAAACAGAAGTAAATGTAGAATTGCATACAAGACACAGAGCAAGCAGAATTCGGGGAAAATAGGCCACGAAAAACATGCAGCAAGAAAAATTTGCCTGGTTGGAAAGATGGGCCATGTTTAGACTCAACCAGAGCATAATACCTTTCTAACTGCCCTATGTTTCATTTGTCTTTACAAATAGCCCTAGTTCTATAATTAGCCCAGCAAGCAGACTGTTGGTGGCGTGGGAGGCTCCAGAAATAGCAGGGAGATCTGTCTTGGTAAAAAATTAGACCCAGAGACCCAGGGCTTTAAATAGGCCTGACTTTTAAATCAGCTTGAGCCCGTCGTCATGGGAACAGAGGATGTGTGCGGGTTTGATGCATCCATTTATCTTCAAATCCGAGGTAGAAGGCAGGAGAAAATCATACTCGGCTACAATACACAATGTACCACCTTACACCATCTGCTCACAAATTGTGTTTTACACACTCACCTGTACAGGTAAAATAACTTTCAAACTTGTTTTTTTTTCCAACCACAGAAGCATTCAGATACCAGAGAGTAGACGCTATGGCTGGAATCCAATGAAAATGCATTGGTGTGTCAATACTGTGCTTTTCTGTAAACATCCAAATACCTTCAATGGAGTGTAAATGAGTGCAGGCGAGGTATCCCACAACCCTCTGCTCCTGACTGGAGGTTCCCACCTGTACCTGTAGACAATGGGTCAGACCAACATGAAGACATGTCAGCTGATACACCACAACAAGCTGAACAAACAAGTGACAGCAACATTATCACCACCCATTGTCAAAAACCAATATAGCCAGTAAGTCTCCATATCTATTTCCATTTACAGTTCCTTTTTATGGGCTTTTTCTGCTCTTCACTTTCTATGCCATTACACAAGTTCTCTATGTCTCTCTTCCCCCCTCTTTTTCCCTCTCCCATCGGACATTGATCCTATATTAAATCCCCTTAGTGGAGACAGTATGTCGTTCACTCTCTTGATTTACAGTCCTGAATTGGCCATAGAAACGCTGATGAGCTTCTAATGAATGGATTATATTTCCTTTTTCCCCCTGCAAATTACACTAGGTCTGTGGGCTGGGGGACAAAACTACTGAATGACTGGTCAGTTGCTCTTGGGTGTCAAAGGTTAGCGTGGAGTATACAGTGGGGTGTAGATAATATCGAAATGTGCAGTGTTCTGAAGTCCCAAGTAGTATCAGAAAAGGTATTTCTAAAGACCCGTACGAAGAGATTTTTTTTTTCTTCACATTTTACCCATTTAAGCGCCCCTAAAGACTTGGTGTCCAATTTGTGATCTTGTTGCTTTAAGGCATCAAATCCCACAAGGCTCTGGAGAGTGAAATATCGAGACTTGTCCTCCAACGCACATCCCCTTCAATAATTACGCTTTGTCACGCTGCTCAATGAGGAAACACATTTGAGCTTGCAGGTGCTGGACCCACCACAAGGAGATGCTATAGAGGCATCACTCCAACCTACAGCAAATGGGGCTAGGACAATTTGCACTGCCCTCTGCACGACACCTGTGCACTGTCAGTGGGCAATGATCAAGATTGGAATTGTTGTCGCAAGATTGTGAGATTGCTGGGCCACTCGGATGCCACCTATTGCAAGTTGGATTCAAATTGTTTACAGTTTTCCAGCCCTAACTCTGCTCTCAGTCGGCCAATCACTGGATTGCAGTCTTGGCTAGGTCTCAATGCCAAGGACCTCATAGAAAATGCTGAGGACCAGAATAAAGTATTAGCTCATTTAGTTATACTTTAATATGGGATGCAAGCATTACAGTTTAGACACGATACATTTTGTCATATTTCCCCCCAGAGAGATTTGGAGCATTCATTCAAACACCATTAAACTGTATGTCCAGGCCTCACTTGTCCTCTTGGCTTGACATGTATTGTTCCCGACCCAAACTCAGACTGTCTGTGGAGCTGGTGCAGCTCTCCACAAGTTTCTCACCCTTCATTCTTGTTCCCCATTGTCTCTTTCTGTTTGCACTCCTCTCTATGTTGCCCTGTCCTTGTTCATGAATATTTCAGAGGTTTATCCATGCTTGGGTAGATGTGGGCTCTGAAACAGGCCTGAAGGGAGTCAGGGACATGTGTCTAGATTTGCGCATGTGTGTGTGTGTGTGTGTGTGTGTGTGTATGGTTGTTTGTTGCTGTTTCTGTTTACGTAGGCAATAGGTAAGTAAATAAATAAATGATGGTGATGACAATGATAATTGTAAGTCCATGTTGCATGAGTAAAACAGTAATAGGGTAAAAGGTCCATTGTTATCTCAAGGGACTAGATAAGACAAGTTTAAAATGTTCTGGGCCCAGACATATTTCTGCCTCAGAATGGAGACCAGGCAGAGAGACCAGCCATGACCTTTACTGTAGTATACAGCATTACTCTGCCCAATGCTTAAGGAGACCGAAGCAAGGTAAAATATTACCATTTATCACAGAGAAGAAAGGTCATTTAAAATATATAAATTGAGTTTTTGTTTATGGAAAGTAGCAATGGGGTTGTTTCATTAGTAGTTACTAGCATACCCAGTTTTGCCAGGTATCCCGAGAGTAAATTGGCCAGCGAAGCATCAGCTGATGTCGGATTGCTCCTATCACAACATCAGATTTCATACCTGTCTATTTAAACAATATGTTACTCATTCACTCTGATGTGCTGATGGTCGTGCTAGCAACTATGAGGATGGAAATGCACCCAACACCCCTGCCTCCACCTGTTTCCTTTTGAGGGGAGGATGGGTACTGTGTATCTTGCACATTGCCTATGGGGATTGGTATTAATAAAATGATGGTGATGTCATTGTTGGTAGTATACACCATCATGTGATGGCGTGATGTAATATACCCCTGAGGAGCAGAATCTAAAGCCAAGACATTCTATGTACATTGCTGTGCATAGCTCTCCAGTAAATGGTATAAGTAATATGGGACATTTCTCTCTGTTTCTTTAATTTTTTATTATGATTATGTTTAGTTATTCCATATTCCATATTTTCCTGTGAAGTCCAATTCGGATTTATGGCCATGGCAACAACTCCCAGCGTGTCCAAGAGAGTCGAAGATTGGGACCATTCCGCTTGTTATTGCGCTGCTTGCTCAACTAGAAGGCATTAGGTGGAGATACATGTCTGTTGTAGACAGCCTTCCCCAGCCAAGAGCAGCAAGCTAGCCCAGTACAACCCCCCCCCCCCCCAAACTGAAACTGGACTGGGCTGCCTTCTGATGGACGAGTGGGGGGGGCTGTTGGAATTCCAAGGGTTATTATTTTTTTGATACACAGATATTTTGTGAAGGCCTATTTTCAGCGGTTTTCTATATGCATTCAAACACAAGCAGGAAGACGTTGACATGCGCTGTGGATTTAAATAATAATAAGACACATGTTGCATTAGAAAGCCTTTAATTAGGAGATTGCTGCCTCTTCAAGGACACATTTCTAATTCATTTTCAATCTCTACACACCCATCTAACTCTATCTCTCTTTCCTTCCACTTTCCCGCTTCTCTTCCTGTATCTCTCCCTCTGCCTGTATTTCTCTCTTCATATTTTTCTCCCTCTCTGTACTGTATCTCTCTCTATATCTCTCTTGTTGTAACACTCTCTCCCTGTCTTTCTCTTTCTTTTGGTCTCTCTCTGTCTCTCTCTCCCTAACCTCATCCCCAGGCTATTGTGCACACGAGCGGAATAATCTGGAAACAAGATCACTCTGTTTCATTGGCTTCTGAAGCTCATGTCTTTATAATGTTTGTCTCTATTACTTTGTAATGAATGTTAAATCTGTGCACATTGCTTGAAGAAAATAACTGTATAATTGTGTGGTTATTACCATATCTGTTTGGCTTCAACTCCGAAGATAGGAGGAAAAGTTTTGCACAATTCTTTTTAGAGGCTAATGTAGACTGTGGGATCAAGCTGCATAGGAGCCAGAAGATAAGAGATAACCATTTCACTCTCTGGTGATGTAGAACCAGAGAGTGAAATGGTGACAAGGTGGCTTTGTTTATCGTTGTGTAGACATACTCTGCAGTCGAAGGTGGACAGCACTTAGGCTGCGTTTAGACAGAGAACCGAATTCTGACTAGATTGTCTTTTGACAAATTGTCTCAGCTCTGAAAAACATCTGATCTAAAGAGATCTGATGTCATTGTTCAAAAGACAATAAAGTAGAAATAGACCAGAATCAATCTTTCTTTATGTAGCTTCTAAGGGATGTAAGCAAGATATCTGAATCATTGACCATTGGCAGGGGAGGGATTTGATTGATTTGTCCAAGTGGCACAGTAGGACTACAAGGTGCGTACAGTCAGTCTCATGGCATCTACCAGATAAATCATCAACTTCAGGCTAAGAGCTGCGGAGAGCTGCCCCAGCAGGACCTGGAGCCCAGCCAGAACCAGGTATGCATCCCAAATTGAACCCTGTACCCTACAGTGTGCACTTTGTTTACCGAAGCCCAGTAGTGCACCAAATAGAGAGTAGATGATCATTTGGGATCAATGGCTAGCCCCAGCCTCTGTTATATGGCCACCGCCAAGCACATTAGTGATTAATGAACCCGAATGCTGCCCTGTTCTTGCTGTCATCACACTCTCCTACAGAGTCAACACAATTGCCTTGTCAGTCACCCATGGACATCACCAGGAGACTTACTGATCACTGCTGGGAATGGAAAATACTAACATTCAAGCTAAGTATGAAAAAATTATTTTTAATGAATACCTGTCGTCTATAGTTCTGGGGCACTCAAAAGACTGCAAACAACTGTTATGCTGCTGTCTCACTTTGCTAAAAGAAGTTTTTTTTTGTTTCAGTTCTCTTAAAACATAAAGTGACAGACCTCTATGCAACCCAGGGTTTAGGACTTTCCACATCCTGTCACATTAGAAATTATCAGCCTGCTGAATTATAATCAGATATGGACATAGAAAAACTTCTGCGAAAACACAACCCTTTGAACAGAGGTTCAAATAAAAAAAAAAGGTCTGTAACCTTGTCTCTATAGGAGTTGTAATACAGATCTCTACTTCCAATATCCCATGTTAAGCATACAGGGACTTGGGCCTACATCATTAATATGTTCAGTATAAGTACAAAAAGATATGAGGACCTGGCCCAGAAGTGTGACCCAAGAATTCTGACCCAAGAAGTATTACCAAAGAAGTGAAAATAACACATTGTTAAAACTCACGTAGTTGAAAGTATTAACCTAATTATTATCATTAAAACGCTTGCCAATGCTATCTTCAGGATTGACCTCACCTTGACAAATAGGACTCCTTTGGCTGCAAGGGCGTCTTCCCCTCGTCCGTTGGGGTAGCACTTGTAGAGGGCATCCAAGATGGGGTAACGGCTGGCGAGCATGACACCACTGTTGAGGAACTTGAAGCGGGAGCAGCAGCCCTTCCAGGCGTAGCGGCCCACGTCACTCACAACGTAAGGGAAGTATCGATGAAGCTGCTGCCTAAGCCTGGACGTCGCCCGGTGGTCGAACACTTCCTGCAGACACAGGAAGTCCAAGTTGGCCGGGAAGAAGGCCGAAATCTCGTGGTCGAAGCCGTCGTCGCCGTGGCGCCGCTTGCGACCGGTGTGCTTCTTGAACACGGAGGTGCGGTGAGAGAGGGTGTTGTTAGAGGTCACAGCCCCCGACATGCTCTCCCTGTCTGCATCGCCATGGTGGTTCCCTGTCTGGACCTCCGGGGGATCCGGTTCCGGGGCGCTGATACTGATCTGCACCCCTGAGGCGTGCATGGGGCATTCCGGGGAGTTCTGGGCTCCTGTGCTGTGCACCGGGCAGTCGGAACTGTTCTGGATGGCGGCTGCGTGAACGGGGCAATCCGGCACGTTCTCATCGCCGGTTGCGTGGACGGGGCAGTCAGATGAGCTCTGTTCGCCAGTTGGGTGTATTGGACAGTCAGCGCCCGCAGTGTGTATTGGACACTCGGTGAGGGGTTCGGTCTCGGCCTCAGCCGTGTTCTCGGGCCGCTGGTCCAGTGAGGAAGTGCGCCGGAAGCCCGTGACCAGGCTGCTGAAGGAGGCGGCGCTAATAGAAGTGTTGGTGGGAGAGTCGATGTATATCTTTATTTGCGGCCGGCTCGCCCCGTTCCGGATGCGCTTACCCACCTCATAGGCACGGCGCTGAGTCTCGGACAAGTTGTTGAAGCGCGCCAGCGAATCTGGCAGTAGGCACACGTTGGCGCTGCCGAAGCAGAAACTGCGACCCTGCGGCTTCCAGTCTGCCAGTGACGCCGCACCGCCCTGTTCGGCTTGGTTCTTGTCCGGCCGGCGGTGTGTGTAGAGATAGGGATTGCGGGCCACCTGCAGGGGAGCCCACAGCAGGAAGCCGAGCAGAGCGAAGGGAAGCGAGGCCAGGAGGAGCAGCAGGTAGAGGGGGGTGGACACCAGCAAATAGAGAGTCATGAAGGAGCAGGGGTCCTGGGAGCGCCGGCGCTTCTCCAGAGTGGTGGCCACGCAGGAGGCCAGGAGGCGGTCCAGCAGCCAGTAGCAGGGGAAGATGAAGCCCCACGACAGGCTGCTGAGGCACTGCAGGAAGGCACTGGAGTAGGGTGAGGTGTGGAGGACCATCTCGTCTCCGGGCTCACATAAAACACACAAAAATCAATGGGGGAAAAAAACGAAAGGTAAATCTACCCTCCCCCCTGGGTGGAGAAAGAAATACTACATGTTTCTCTTCACTTTCTCCAAGGCGACACGACTCTCTTTCCCCCTCCTCCTTCCTGCAACAGTGTGGCCCTCCAAATGGAGGAATGAGGAACTAAAGTCTCTGGGTGGAGATCATCTTGATGATGTAGAACGTAGAGTCCATGGACCAGGGGAGGGAGGATCTATGAAGATGTGGATCTTGCTACCATCTCAGCTTTAGAACCTGCAGATAGTGGAGAGAGGAATGACGAAGGGGGAGAGAGAGATGGGAGGGAGAAACACAAAGAGGGTCAGCTGACTCACTGGGATGGAAATATATGGTCAGCAAAGTGGAACTTGTTAATTTCCCTAATGTCCACCAATGGCTACAAAGACTGCATCACAGATGACATAAGGTTCCTGATTTGTGTTTGTGACATACAGACATCAGCAAAACAGAGATTAATGTATTTGTCCCTGTGTTAAAACAGTCAACATGAGATGTTTTTAACACCATGCAACGAAAACACCAAATATGGTTTGTAAAGACAAAAACACAGGTTATAAATCCGCTAAAATCACAGAAAATATCACCGCTGTAAAAGAAATCCTTTGCACACAGTGGGCAACCTATATCACTTGATGGTTGGGTAGAAAGGGAAGTAACCAGGGCATTAATAAATGATCAACTAGTCATTCATTCACGGATACAGCTTGAAGCCTTGGGGGGGGACACTGGCCTTAGTCTAACCCCAGACCTGCCAGGCCATCTCAACCAGAAGACATGGACCGACTCTGGGGCAATACTGAATAACATGCACTGTATCAATGACCATTATTTATGCTGCGTGGAATTGATCGGGATCAAGTGAAAAGTGTATTGTGTTACAAAACAGAAAGCACCATGTCGCTCCTGCCAGCGAATGGTGCAGTCAATGTCAATGGTTGGTTGAGTGTAACTCTAACATCCAAAACAGACTGTGAGTCTTTTCAGAACTGAAGGCAAGGGGAACTGTTAATAGACCAAAAATGGACAGAAGGTCTGTCATACTGCTATCTCAATTCAACCACTCATCATTCACCTAATAGAAAGTATTGTTGTGTTGCCCTAGTCAAACTTTGTGTTTCATAGCTCTGGCCAAAACTAGTGTTGTGTTGCCCTGGTGCAAAGTAGTGTTTTGTAGCTCTGGTCAGAATTTGTGTTGTGTACGTAGCCTGAGTCTAAGTTAATAATTTGTTACTACGTTCTGAATGAGTGTCGATTTGCTTTGTCTGAAGTAATGTTGTGTCGCTCTAACAATAGAAGGCTCCTGTAGGTTTCAATATAAAGAGCCCTTACGACAGGGGTGTCCAAACTATTCCACGGAGGGCCGTGTGTCTGCGGGTTTTTGGTGTTTCCTATAAATGGGTTCCCAGTTCACACCTACACAACCAGGTGAAGGTAGATATTAACCAATCAGTAGCCTAATTAGTCAATCAAGTACAAGGAGAGAGAGAAAACCTGCAGACACACGGCCCTCAGTGGAATAGTTTGGAGACCCCTGCCTTACGAGATGCTCAAAGAACGTTTTCTTTTCACAGTGTTAACCACAGAGAGTAAGGTATGATTTAAAAGGCAGTCTGTCTGTCTCATTCAGAGTAGAAGGATGCCTTGGGCTGTATCTGGACCTGAGCTGGATCTGGACCTGAGAGCATGGCCATGTTGGAGCAGAGTGCAAACAGAGGCAGCAGCATCCAACTGGACTGCCGATGACCTTCTCCTCCAGACTGAAATGGCACTGAGAATGCACATTGCTCTCATAATGACTCATTGCAATGTGAACTCTTCATAGCTGTCTCGATATGTTAATATTTTCCCCTATCTGAAACTGCTCATTTCTGTTGGAATGCACCCATAATAACAATAGTATATTCTGTCTTCAGTAAAGAGTCTCTGAGCAATCTCTGGGTAATTTCACAATTGCCCAATGTAGACTAACTACTATCAATATTCACTAGCATGGCTGCCTTTTTTATATGTATGTGCCATTTGGTGATACGGAATCAAGTGTTTTATTTTTCCCACAAAAATTATTTTACTATAGATGACCAATGCAGAATGTCACTGAAGCGCATGAATGTCTAGAAACCAAGGGCTTTACCGTTTTTTCCTTTTTCCATTTTGTGTTTTACAAAATATGTATGTACAGAGAATACCTCCATACAGTGTGGTGCAGTATTGTAACTTACCTATTCATTATGACTATACCTAGCCATTCATTAATCTTGAATATTACAGATTTTTCTCAGCTGTTAAGAACTATAGTTCTAGTGGAAATTGGTGCCACATTTATTGATTATGTTCTCAGTCAGGGCCTTTCCAAGAGAGTGGCTGGGCAGCTGGTCCAGACCAATTTCAGCAGAGCAATTCAATTGTAGAGTTTTGTTAAATAAGTGTGAGTGGAACAGAGATCTGTGTGAAAATAGGTGAATATTGCTTAAAGATTGGGGTGAATGGTCTTCCTTCTGGAATTTAGAAAAATCATTTTTTGTATATTGATCGTAGACCCAGTTCTGGTGTGTTAGCAAATGTGAAAAACTAGAAGGCCTCAGACTTGGTTCACAAATCCCTTATATTAGCATTACACTTTCTGTAGTGATTTGGCTTCTTGCTCTGAGTGATCTGGCTTATTATCTTTTGATCTGTCAATGTTCAGGATGATGGGCTGAAGCTGTCATGACGATTACCACAGAGTACAACAATGGACCCATTTTGGAAATTAGACAGAGCAGAGATGGATTGAGAAGAGATGGAGTTAGGAAAAGAGATTGAGAGAGGAGAAGAGACGGAGAAATATGAGATGGAGCAAAAAAAGATGGATAGAGAGGTGATAAAAAGATGGAGAGGAGCAGGGTGATGGGAGAGACACCAGTAACCCTATCTTATCAAACTAATCATAATTCTCAACAGTCAGCATGATAGAGAACATACAGCTCTGGAAAAAATTAAGTCCACTGCACCTTTTTCTTTCCTTTGTAAAATAAGTCAAAAAGGAAGGTTTTGAATGAGGAACAGAAGTGTTCAATTCGCAGTGGTCTCTTAATTTCTAACCCTTCTGTTCCTCACTCAAAATGTCTGACTTTTATGAAAAAAGATGCAGTGCTCTCTTAATGTTTTCCGGCGATGTATATTCTCATTGCTGCCAAAGTAAAGCAAGTTAAGAATGTAATGCAACCACACTCCCCAGCTGGGAAATTTGCAGATGGAGCAATCTACATTGTATCCTTTGTATAGAACTAATAACTAGAAGACTGTTAAGGAAGGTGGTCTTATGTAATTGTGATAAGAGGATCACTGGTTTGAAACCTGGGTGGTGCTATACTTCAAAGCCTTTGACAAGCACCCCAGGGTAGCAAATTAGGGGGATTGTTAGTTCTAGTGAAAAAGAGCTGCAAATGCCTCCTAGTCAGCCTTCGTTTTATGTTAGTAACATTTAATTTAGGCCTTTCTTTTGTAGTGCGTTTTGTTATCAGATAAACACATCCTTCCGTTTGCCTCACAGTGCTGGGCGGGTAAGCTGCTGTCTACTGGGTATGTGCGTTCAACACCAGATCGTGTGTGCTGAGTTCTCACACATTCAGATATATTCATACACAGTCAAGTGATCAGTTGACTACTCAACAGTCCTGGTTTTGGCCAAACACTGTATTCCCACACTGTAAAACCTAATTAATTTCTTTATGTTTCTACTGAGCGTAATTCAAAGTAAGAGAAATGTCCCTAATGACTTTTACTCAGTTTCTATAAGTTTAAAAGGAAAATTTTCCCAGCATGCTCTGCTTCAGGTTGACATTTTGGAATAATTGTATAATTTTTTTGGCATGTACATTGAATGGTGAATTCACAAACCTCAAACACATACATTTGTCTAAAGTAATCCAATAATTTGGAAAAAACAAGTATTTTCCAACCCCCACTGAGATGATTGTAACAATTGCATAGAAAATCTTCCTGACAAACTGTATGCAGGATTCCAATAGGAATTAGCGTCGTGAAACTCTGGTAAGGTTCCCAAGTTCACCAGAAATTTCAGAAAAAGCAGTGATTACATTTTTGGAATTTTCTGAAAGTGAAGAAAGTTTTTTAACTATGGCTTTCTGGCAACTAGGCTAGGATTTTAATCTTACAGCACAGTATATTTTGAGGACATCTGAAATGAGTAGTCCATGAGTTAGGTGGGTTGCATCTTCAAAATAAGGATTTTTGGCATATTTTAGATATTCACAGTTGACTATTTTATAACAGTAAGGAAGTGAATGTATAGAGACTAAGTGTGATCAATAACCAAGTATCTGTCATTAACAAGTACAGTCATTTTTTTAGTTCTGGGAACATATTGAGGTTTAAAGAATAATATTCAAGCCTTAGAATAAAGACTCTTTGAATGCCTGAAAATGTACTGACTTTGAGTTGTGTGTACTGAAAATGAAGTGTTTTCATGAGTTTTGAGTTAAATGTACACAATAGAATCGGGGTAATCAGTTTCCAAAAATGTATTGAGTAATGTCATAGCAATGTTTGAGTCAAAGTGACGTAAATACAGCTCCAGAAAAAATTAAAAGATTACTGCAACTTTTTCTTTCCTTTCCCAAAATTTTTTGAGTAAGGAACAGAAGGGTAACAATTAAGGGACCACTACAAATTGAATGCTTCTCTTCCTCACTCAGAACTTCACTTTTCAACCTTTTTGGAAAAAAAGGGGCAGTGGTCTCTTAATTATTTCTGGATATGTATTTTGAGTTGATACAACTCAGTACCAAAGTTGCTGTACTCAGTAAAGTTGAGTACAGTGAAAGCATGTCAATTATGTAGAATACAATCGAACAGATTACATTAATTTAATCATATTTTTATGTAGAGTTAAAAAAAGTTTTGGAATAAAACCATTAGGTAAAGTAGAACTCAAAATAATTTGGTATCCTTTTAAATTCTGAGATTTGATGTTCCCGCAAGAGCTAATTGAGCATGGGACACAACTTCAGTGTCCGTGAATAGGCAGGGGAACCCCAGGGGCATGGCAGTGTGGTTTTCTAGGGGAGTGCCGGCTAGGCCTTGGCTCTAGATGCACTCTGTGCGGCTCCATTTGAGCCATTAGTCTGTGGATCATAGAATCCTTGGCTATAAAATCTTAATTCTCCTGTCCTCAACTAAATGTTTTCATGATCTCCACAGGGTTTTGGTACACCCCACCGTCTCTGGATTCACCACTGGTTATTCCAAAGTGACTTTGTCCCAGCGGGACGTATAACGTTCAGTAGTTTTCCTTTTTTGGGCAACAATGTGTCTGTGTCAGGATGAACAGAGGTTACATGCTTTGTGCGTTGACACACATGCATGACCAAAGGGATCCATGTATGACACAATCGCCTGGTCTGCTCAGATTAACCAAGCTCTAGGTAGGGCAGTCTCCAAACAGTGGCTCTCCCACTGGATTACGGAGGTTATCTCTTTAGCGTATGACAGCAGAGACTGAGTGATGCCTAGTAGGGTTTGTGAGTTAAGGTGTCCTGGGAACTAAAAGGAGATTGCGATATATGTGGTGCGGTGAGCTGGACCTCATCCCTCATGTATGGGTGGTTTCGCTCTGTGTTCAATTGGCTGGGGTGGGGAATGGCAATAGATACCCTGCGTATACCATGATGCAGTACAGCACTGCTGCCGGGTCTAGACTTTTCTTATTTGGTGGGTTGAAAAAATCCCTAAGAAGGCCCAAATTTAGGAAGAAACCTAGAGAGGAACCAGACTCAGAGTGGGGACCAGTCCTTTTCTTGCTGTGCCGGGTGAACATATTAAGAGTCCAAATTGTAATTATTAAGAAATGCATCTGGGCTGAGTCCAGAGTCTATTTAAACCTAATCTAGATCAGAAGCATGACCAGATGGACAAGGACAGGGACACCTGTGTGTGGGGGGGGGGGGGTGCATTCCTTAGATCTACACGTTTATAATGTGAAGAAGGAGAATTGACCCTACTCTCCCAGCACAATAATATAACAGTGTAAGGGCTGGGACAGGGGGGTCCAGAGACACTGTGGCCCTATCTGGGGGAGGCCACGGACAGGACCCAACAGGCAGGAAATCAATCCACCCACATTGCCAAGAATCAACCAAAGGAACACCCACCAACCACAGCCACCCTGAATAAAGGTCCAGTAATGCCAGCAGAGTACAGCCCAATTGCACAAGTGCGCAACAGAGAGACAACAATAAGCCAGTGACTCCGCCCCTGAATGGCATTGTGGGGAGTGCATCCCAATAGTGATGAGAGCCCACCTGTCAAGACTGCAAGGGTGGACAATATCTGGCCTTTCTGGTAACCTTCACGCTCCTGGTCCAGACTACACTTCTTCATAGACCTGGCTGAAGAGATGAGTCTTTGGTAGACTCTTGAAAAATTGCACTGAGTTTGCATTTCTAACCTTAATTGGCAAATCATTCCACAGTAGTGGAGCTCTATGAGAGAAGGCCCTGCCTC
This sequence comes from Esox niger, assembly GCA_016801105.1. Lineage (NCBI taxonomy): Eukaryota > Metazoa > Chordata > Actinopteri > Esociformes > Esocidae > Esox > Esox niger. The sequence continues at coordinate 33,950 of JACXGJ010002695.1, read as the reverse complement.
CGGCAGTTTGTTTAGCGGATAAACCATCCACACATACGAACTGATATCTTTCAGATAAATACGATTTAAATCAGGCTAGAACATGGATATAGCCCATATGGGTTTCCAGTCTCTCTAAGAGAAGTGAGTGATCAATAGTGTCAAAAGCAGCACTAAGATCACAAAGCAACAGGACGGATACGGAACCTTTGTCTGAGGCCATTAGAAGGTCATTTGTTACCTTCACAAGTGCAGTCTCAGTACTATGATGGGCTAGGAAACCAGACTGGAGCATTTCATAAACGTTATTTGTCTTTAGGAAGACATTCAGTTGTAGGGAAACATTTATCTAAAGTTTTTTAGAAGAATGGGAGGTTTGATATTGGTCTATAGTTACTTAATATGTCTTAATTTTAAGAGGCTTAATTTTTGCTATTTTAGTGAGTTTGGTACATATCTGGAGGAAAGGGTGCAATTAATTATGTTAAATATTGACTGACCTAGAACCCGGAAATAGCTCCTTAAGTAATTTTGTTGGAATCGGGTCTAGCTGACAAATGATGGGTTTAGAATTTTGTGAATGAATCGAGCGATACGGGATCAGGGAGGTTCAGGACATTCTCAGGACAACTGAGACTTGTGGATTAAAATTATTTAAGGAGTCAGTTATTTGTTTTCTAATGGTGATGATCTTTTCATCAAAGAAGTTCATGTATTCGTTACAGCTTCACTTCACTTGTTGAGCCTTGATTTTTTTGTTAACTTTGCAACAGTATCAAAGATACATTTTGGATTGTTTTTGTTCACCTCAATCAGGTTGGAGAAATACACTGATATAGAGATGTGAGTGCTTTTCTGTATTTTAGTGTACTGTCTATCCAGGCTAGTCTGAATACATCCAGCTGGCATCTTCAGGTATATTCAATTTATTTTCAACATTGGCTTTCTTTTGAAGGCCACTTGCAGTATGCACAGTGTCTCCCAGCTCAGCCATGAAAGACTATCTATAGATAACCATAGGCCTCTTGGCAACATCAGTTTTTAAGGACGGCCTGTTCTAGACAGATTCCTTCATTCCAAATTCATTCCATTTCTTAGTAATGGACTTTACTGTGCTCTGGGAATATTCACTGCCTTGGATATGTTCTTATATCAAAATATTGATTGGTGCATTTGAAGAACTGTATTCTGGGTTTGGGAACAGGATATGACACAGTGAGGAAACCGCATCATTTAACCACAACAAAGGGAAGCAGCCCAGAATAAATGTGGTTGGGTCAACCACTCCTCGGTCCTGAAAAGCATTTGTTCATACTGTACGAACGGTGATAGCGCTTACGTGTCATGCCTCATTCTCTTCTTCAGGGAATCAGAGTGATACAGATTCCGCTCTACATTAGCAATGTAGCATAAACTGTTGGCTTTTTATTGGTTTTATTAACACTGTCTAATTTCTACTTCAGTACTTACGCAAGTATAACGCAAACCTTATAAAACATTCACAAGTTTTATCAGAGACCTAAATTCACAGTGACATCCAAACACAGAAAAACACAGATAGAGAGGTTTTTTTGCTGTCATGTCTATTTGCTCTGTTGATGACAAACAGTTTGGTGGGCAATGCACCACAGAAGTCTGCTGTGCCAATCCCTCGTGCTACGTGGCAGGATGCTGGACATACTGTATGACCAGACTATGTAGACCTGAATGGGATATTTTCTGTTTGAAAACAGAACTTTGTATGAGCAAAACACAGATGGTAAAATATGTTTTACTCAGAGGGACTGAAAACAGGAAGAGATGGGTAGCCCAACCAAGACCACACTTTTCACATACACACACACACACACACAGAGACACACAAACACACTCATAGAAAGTTGCAGTGCATAGTTCAAAGCAATGTCCTGACCTCTATTTTGATTGATTTTACTTGCATGACTAACATTTGTTGTTACGGATAAGTACAGATCGCAGGAAGGAATTGAGGAATACACTTCTCAGGGTTGTATCTGTTTGATTAAGATTTTTAACTATATTGTTAGTTTTGGAGTAAAAATGACTTTAAGAATGATCTTGAAGCAAGGTTTTTGACATATTTTATCAGAGGACCAGGGTGCACATTCATAACACAAAAATAGTGAGCTTCGCAGACGATGTGGACGAGCATGACAAACGAGGGTGGTGTCTGCACATGAATCTGTACAAATGTCCCTCTTCATTGAATCAATACTTAGAATGACAAAGGGAGAAAATCCAGTGGAATTCTATGCTTATGAGTGTGTGTGTGAGGATGCTCTGTTTGTGTCAATACGTGATAGTGTCCAAATGACTCATGTACTGCTAAGTATCCGGTTATCAGAAGTCGATGTAGCCCCATCCAGCCAGCCGTGGTGGTTTCCTTCAGTTTCAATATTAATGGTGCAGCATAGTGGAGACTTTATATGACTGTATGCTGCTGTTGCATGATGAGTAATCACCAAACACATGGCAGGACTGGTCCATATGTCTGTGTTCAGGGCATAGCACTAAAATAGAACAGTAGGACCTGAAACACTCCAAAATACAGTTGGAGCCTGCTGGTTCCTTCTACCCTGAGCGTCGGAAGGGTCTCTAGTTGTCTTTCTCTTCCCTGTAAGCTTTGAAATATGCCTCCTGCTCCACCGTCAAGATTAACCGGGCATGTTTGCCAGAGCCAGCCAGTGACACCACACTGTGAATGCTCGAGGGATTTCGGTTGTCATGGTGACCTAGTCATATGCACTCAGGAACTGTACTGGCGGTTCTGGCCTGTCGTTGTCTGGTGATGAATGTTGCCCACCGCCTGAACCACCCATACCATGCACGTGTCCAATGTTTATCCAACACAACTGCGCACACATGTGTGCACACGAACACACATGGTGCTTTAGACACTGGCTGTAAATGAGCTTTAAACCCATGAGCAGTTGATCACAAAATATGGAATTCACACAAAAACACTGGCAAGCACCTGCACACCTGTTTATGAATACAGAAGCCTTTTAAATTGAATACATCAATCAATTAACCTGACTGAAGAAGATTGCATGTGTAATTCAGATCTACAATCTGGCATTTTATATATACCCTGTCTGAAGGAGTGACTAATGGGAGAATTGCTACTAATGTATTGCAAATGTGCATTAAACTTCACAAATGCAGAAATTGTACAAACAGATTGCTCCTGATCTGTTTACAGGAAACACAGTCCAGAAATATAGTTAATAACCTTTTCCTCTTTGTGAAAAACTCCCTGGATCTATGGCAGTGTGTTTAGGATAACTATCTCTCTTGTTCTGTGATGAAGAGCTGTCCAAGGCGTTTGCTTTCACTTTAGCATACAGTATGTGTGTGTACACTTTAGAATTCATACTGATGCTGACCACAGGAGTTACATCACTGACATAGATGTGAGCCAGTTCCAGTGGCTGCTGTATATATCATACAACACCCCCTCCACCAGGTTTAACAAACGAGGTGGTATGCTGTAGATCTTGGGCAGCTCATTTTTTCACACTTTCCTCTTGCGATCACAATGATGCATATTAATCTTTGTCTAACAATACTTATAAAATGGATTGGTCCAGACTGGCAATAGTGGGCCACATTTGCAAATAATAAATGTGCTGTGATGGTCCATAAAGAGGAAGACTTTGGAATGTTAAGCTAGAAATGTTACGTTCTCTCCCGAATGTGCACGTTGCCGTTACCTACATCACTGACAAATTATCGCTACAGCGATTTAATGAACGACTTGTCAAAGTTGGCCTGGCAAATACCGTGCATACTGAACTTTGATGTCTACGAAAGAAAGAGAAAAACGTTGGTCAATCTTCATTGACCTGTAAGATTTAAGCACAGGAAAATCTGCAACACATACTTCTCTAAGATTTGACAGGTATAACGAAACGATAAAATGTTTCAGCTGTTACTGCGCACTCACACTACTCGCGACGTGTCGCACTGCCAACGTTAGCATCGCCCAGATTGCTTCGCCTGAAGCATACTTGTGGGTGTGTCTTTGGGCGAACTAGCATAACCGGTAAACTGTGTATTAAGGTTTTGGGAATATATTTCTGGATCATAGTGGCAAGATAATAAAACATTAGTTTGTGGATGCTACATTTATTTGTGCATTGTGTTTTCTATTTACAGATTGTAATATATATTTGTGACTCGTTGTATATGTGTGACTCGCAAATTCTCTTAATCTCCATAGCAACGCAGCTATAAATAACAAACCCGTTTTTAAATGCCACGAGTTTGGCTACTACTGTTGACTGAGTCCATATGTGAACATTATTAACCAAACCGAAAATAATGACTCAGTAAAGACTCATTAGACAAAACATAATTCTGTCTTCCCAAAACCAGACAGCTTATTGGCTGATCAGCCACGTTTGCTGATCAGCCACATGTGATGATATCTTGGTCAGTCTATTGGTTGCTGTTGGATATAGAGTTTTCATTGACTGATATAGTTTGTTCGGTATAAATAGTCTCTAAGGTCATACTCTGCATCAGTGTTGTTTTCGGAAATTTTTATGTTGGTATAAGACTAGGTCAGACTGGGTCATTTGTGTGCTTTTTTCAAACTATCCCTCTCATTTAGTCATTCATCACTCATTCATCACCACCATTCATCTATTCCGGACAAAACTGTGTGCTCTGGGCTGGGTGTAATTGAGGGTGTAATGCTGTTAGAGGAAATGGATATGCCATCACTATTACCACAATGCAATCATCACCATAACTCAATCAGCCCCTCCTGCCACCTGCTTCTCAGTAAGGAGCAATCCTTCTTCACGGTTTCCTCTAAGGGCTCGCGAAGGGAAACAAGTCTATGTTTGTGTTACCCAGCAAAAATGACAAATGATCCAAGGTACATGGAATCAGCAAATCAGGTCTTCCAAACACCCTTTGACCCTTGACACCATTGTGATGAAAAAGGTTTTGTCAGCCCCACCAGATTAAAAAAAGTAATGTATTCAATGACACATTTTTAATATTACTATTGGAGCTATGACTGAATGGTTTCAGACGGATGTGTAATAATGTTTTCATCTGAAGGAAGGTTTTTAATGCAAGAAGGTAGAAAAGGCAATACATGTGTATGATTTTTCTCTGTAAAAATGTTCCTGTCAAGTCCATCCCAGTCCACTCAGTTTGAATAGATTTTAAAAGAAACATATTTGAACACATTTGAAAGACGAAAACAAACTGCTCTGTTTAATACAACCTACAGCGTCCAGAAGTTTATTCACATAACCTGGTTCAGATGAGAGCAAGTTCCAGGTCCTCTTGCAGCAACAATTTTTAATGAGTTAAGGCCACATGGGAAATGTCTGGGAAACGCTGTGAATCATTATGTAAGAACTTAAGTGTTAACTAATATTAGTGCTTATGAGTAGGTAGGCATATACAGTAGACATCTACTGTATAAAAAGTTACTAAAAGTGCAAAGGGAAGTGTGAGAGAAAGAGGGAGTGAATACTTGAACAACATTCAGTACTAGTGCCGTGGGATATTACAGCTGGGCTATGAATAAAGAGTCCTCCTTTGCTTGGCATGTACTAACATGGGGATTACAATGATGATTCAGAATTACCCAGCATGCCTCTTGGCCATGGCCCAAATGGACTTATACAGCCACAGGGCAACTGCACTAAATATACTTTCAAATCTAGAGCAGGATGGATCAATAAGAATGAGCTGATGTGCCATCATAGGCTACATGAAACATACTGGGGCCCCTCGCCATCTGTGTTTCTTCTACACACTGACCTCTCCAGGCCTCTCATCCTGTCCCAACTCGTGACCTCTGACCCCTCCCCCAGTAACACAGCTGGAACCCATCCCCCTTTCCTACCCTGAGCTTATGGTGTTATTCAAATTTTTTAACACCAAAGATCTAGCACAACTACTCTTTCTCTGAATATGCCCTTCACAAAGAGACATATGGTCGTGAAAGCCTTCACAACATTATAATAGCACATCCTTGTTTACTTGTGTGCATGCCCATAAATATTCTGTCACTAACTCAAATCCTGCTCTGGTTTTCTCTAGAGACCGATTGGTTGTCTAATTGATTTGTTCCACATTTGTTATGTGTAGGACCATAGCAACACTGATCTAAAAATGTCGAATCTGTGTGTCGTCTGAGAACTTGCAGACAGTGAAAACAAATAGAGTTCCAGTCATAACATTGATAATACCCAAACCGACATTTGTGTGTGCAGCATGGCAGCTGCCTTGAACATTTCTGGAACAAAGTTAGAGAACAGCTAATAAAATGGTAACAACAGTCCTAAAAAATCATATTAAGTGACATAAGAGCACAAAAAAATGATAAACAGTGAAATAACAGCTTTAAAAAGAGGATAGATAGATTGAAAAACTGCTAAAAATTAGAAAAGCAAGATAAAAACAGTGATTGATAGAGGAGAGGTGCAGGGTGGAGAAAAGCGATATAGAGACGGAAGGTGGAGAGAAAGCGATATAAAAAGGAGAGACGTATGGTGAAAAACAGTCATATAAAGAGGAATGTTGCGAGGGGAAAAACACTGATTTAAAGAGGAGTGACAGGAGGTGAAAAACAAAGCAAGACATCCTGAGAGCAGACAGAGGAGGAACAGAGACAGCTCACAGCACCTGGTCCCTGAAGTGTAGGGGGAAGGTTGCCACGGAAACAGCCCAAAGTTCAGGCAACAGCAAACATAGGTAAGCACTAGACCCCCTTGGAGAGGAGAGAGACAGGAGAGAAGGAGATAGATAGACAGAGAGAGTAAACCAGTGTACGAGCAAACCTTTGCCCCTATGTCAAATCAAGCACCAGTTAACCACATTCAAGGACATTGTAAACACGGCACTGTCCTACGTTTAGCACAGCAGCCCACAGCCACACTCACAAGTTGAAGTTTAAGTGAGAAAGCAGGCTGTCTGCAACTGTAAGTGCTTCACCACCCTGGTCCACCTCATCTCTGATCACTGTACAAACCAACTGAGTTAACAGTATTAGTACAGGCCAATAAGACAGGCCTCGCATTGCTACTGTACACATGCAAAAAAATGTACAGACTACTTCACCTTTTTAATTCCTTTCCAAAAAAGCCGAAATGGAATGATTTGAGTGAGGCACAGAAGGCTTAAAATGAAGAGACCACTGCAACTTTTTGGGAAAGTAAAGAATAAGGTGCAGCGGTCTCTTAATTTTTTTCCGGAACTGTATGTTCTCACACATGCACTCCACATGTGCTACGTGCACATACACTTTGTTTATAAAAAGCTGTTTGGATTATTGCTAACTCAGCGAAGGTGAAATAGCAGACAGAACACATTCTGGTTTATTCTGATCCAGACAGTTCTGTTGTGTGAATAAGTCACTGTGTGGTTTGTATTACAAAAACATGGGTTAACTATGCCATCTGTTGTGTTTTTATAACCATATCAATTGAGTTGATCCAGCAGCTGGGTCTTTTTATGTAATTTATAGGTTGTTTTAATGGAGCAAGGTTTATCAGGGTCATGGCTTTCAGAGTGATCCCCTCGACCAGAAAATGCTATTCCTTTTTGTCCTGCTGCTAACTAGTGCAGCGCACATAAAGTAAAATATCATCCATCAAAGCTAGCTAGCTATGAATGCTAAATCAGAAGCTGTTAGCAAAGTAAAACATTTATAACGTTTTAATGTTACGATAACTGAATATAAACAACATGTTTACATCAGCAGAAGTAGAGTTTGGTAACTAGTGTACTGGTTAGTAGCAAAAGTAAACATAACAACCCAAAGCTTGACCACAACACCCATGTAGTGTTGATGGGCAGTACAGTGAGTCCAAAATTGTATTTAATATTCACTTTTACAGCTAGCAATGCTTTTTTAAAGCCAGCATGATAAAAACATAACATTGTCATTGAGTTGTGCAAGTGATTGGATGACTCAGCTAAAAGCATATAGTGCTAGCAGTTGTACAATCTACTTGCTTACATTGGATGGCTTTCTGATAGCATGTATTATTACGCTGGTCTTCACTACTGATGTAACTAGATAGTTATAAAGGCATGAGTATCACTCAGTTTAAACTTTATGCTCCAGCCTCATCGACTTGAAGGTTAGCAACTAACATACAGTACTTATATGTAAGAATTTTCCAAAAGTCAGCTGCCTCCTATTTACACCAGTCCAAAGCCAGAACCTAACCAAAATCCTCACCAGGTCCATTGCTGAAAGCAAATGCATAGACCTGTTTGCCACATTGCCTTTCAGAAACCTTTAAAATATAAAGAAAGTCTGCATACAGTACGATGAAATTGGTGGCATTGTTTGGTATGAAATTCAAGTTATACAAGCAATCAAACCTATTTTAGAGTGCAGACAGACACACTTGCATGCACAGACACCCTGCCTTTTGGGGTCAGAACACGACATCTAGGTAATGAAAGACCATCTTATAGGTTCCAGATGGATAGGCAGGGAGGGAGGTTTGGGAAGGAACCCCACCCAGAGCCAGGGCAGACACTGACTTTGCCCCCTGTGATCAAGCTCTAGTAGGGTCCTTGAAGAGGAAACCTCTCCACACCCAGAGCTGGAGCCACATGTCTTCACCAGACAATCTGGGTCCCTCCCAAGACCACAGCACCACCCAGAGAAACCATGCAGAACCGTAATTACACACACACATAGACCAGCGGCCAGCAGCATGCTGTACCTAATGACACAGCTTTATCCTGGCTTTGTGGACAGGAGGATGGCATGGGTGAAGCCTCGCTGTGTGGGTGGCTAAGAGCCAAAGAGTGGACAGTAAAGTCAGACAGGACAAGCTCAGAGCTGGAGGTTCCACAAACACGCTCATGTGCACATGCAAGCTAAAATACAAACACACCAACACGCACAAACCCCTGGCTCGTTAAGTGAATACAACCCAAATCCTCCCCCTATTGTGACCGTCATGTTTCCAACTCAACCTGCAGGGGACACATAATCTCTACATGTTCACACAGCCGCTTCACACACCACTGTCAGTGGCAGCCAGGTCTCCCTCCCTCTCTCCCACCGCCCCTCCCTCCCACACTCTAGGAACACATACTTCTATTATTGAACTGTTATTTAATCAGGTAACTCAGTTGAGAACCAATTCTCATTTTCAATGATGACCTGGCCAAAGACATTTATTCGAACAGAGACACACAGAAGTAATGTGCAATAATGTACAAAATAAACACAGACAAATAGACGCTATATAAGGGAATCGATAGTAAACATATTTCACGGAATATGTGTGTGAACTTTCTTAAACAGCAAGAAGGGGTCATTTACTATCCAAAGAAATGTATACAATCCTACCATAACTCTACATCATGATCATTTCAGACTGCACATATGCTCTGCTATACTTGAAGTGATATTTTCAGCACAGGAAAAATCCTCCAGGAAAATGTATTTTCTTTACCTCAATACACATCTACAGTAAAACCAAGATACAGGTTTCTGTAAAAAACTCCTACAGGTTTCTGAATATATTGCTTCTGTCTTACCTATGTGACATCAACAGGATATTTTCTACAGAGAAAAAACAACCCTGCCTTCCCAGCTCAGGTTCCACAGTTCACTTGCCTATAATCCTTTTATGCGTTGCTGTTAACATAATCTACAGAAATCTTATTTAAAGCACACAAATGGAATCTGCTGTAGGCTACTGTCTGTGATCATTATTGAACTGTTCCTTCCCTGTGTCTTCAGTTCTTTGAGTGCTCACTCTGAATGATGTCTAGGACATCTGTGGTCTTTTCTAAATGCAATTCAATCAGAGGAGTGAATATAGCTGCACTAAATCCTATGTCTGTTTGGGTTAAGTGTTTGCATTGTATGAAGTGTTGTGTAACTGCTAAGGGTCAATGAAGAATCATAACTCAGTATTAAATCAAATCAAGTTGTTGTTGCCGTTACGTATGTTGTCCAAGCAAATGTCCTATGCACAAAAATCAATACATTAATTCAGAGTAGTTCCAAGAATTCTTAAATGATGCATTTCATTGATGTATGGACTGGCATGCTTTGTAAATACTTTGACGTGTGTTGGATTTAATAGGGCCCAGCTAAGCTAGGTTTTGGACCACTACACTTCGTATATCTATCCACAGAGCACAAGTACTGTAAACACCACTAACAATAATGGCAGAAAATGAAAATGAAGGAAATACAGGTTGGCCTACATGTAGAAAGATGCTATGTCAACTTGTTTTGTGTCATAAAAGTGAAAGCTGGGTCATGTTGGCCTAGTATTACTGAGAGCTCTGTAAGAGCCTCACAATAACCCATCATATTCCAAAAAGACTGGTGGGAGCCATAACGTCAAGGTTCACATTGAGACCAGTATGATAAAGCTGCTATTGTGCTAAAAGCTTTTGATAAAGCCTTAATTAGTGAGTGCGGCCTCTAGGCGAGAAAAAATGACTGCTTGCATGATATACAATACCTTCTGAACCTATTGTCCAACTCTTCAATGACCAAGCATTTGCATTAAGTTGTGGAAACGTATTCAGTCTTATTTGATAGCATTTAAGCCCTGTTACATCTAGAACTGCACGGGAAAAGCTTTGAGAAGATGTGCCTTTTCAGGCTGCAATAAGAGCGACACTAAACATTTATGTTTTTCTGTCATCACCGCCACTGGCCTCTTATTTACACTTAACCCTACCCCACAGACTGTATTACAAGACGCTCTTCGTAGCCAACACTTAAAAGAAACTGAATCCTGAAGTATCCGGTATTAACCTGTGCAAGCCCCATCAACTCAGAAACCATGTCCATTTCCATTATTTTCCAGACAATGAAATACATACTCACGATCATATCTGACACCGCTGTGATTGTCTTCATAAAAAATGGGTTAATGGTGTGTCTTGACCTATTCAGATATGCCTTTTACAAATTATACGAATTGGCCTGCGTAGGGCAGGGGGTTAACTGTAACTCGTTAGTCACACCCGGTATCTCAGATACACATCACTGACATTTTTTCGACGAAGCTCGGGTGAATTGGACACACCACATGATTGAGCATTTATAAAATTACACGAACTGACCCATGTGCTATAGTAATTAATGAAAATTTGCCCAAGAGGCGGTGTGGCATCATATGTTTTACAGTTGCCTTATTGAAGTGTCACACACCCTACACAGGTCGGTTTGTGATATCAAACCACAATCAATCAGATGTATCCATGTTAGACTCATTTGAAGATTACTGATCTATATATTCGTTACTGACTGGTTAACAACGTCTCTGTTGGCCTAAATCATAAAACCAGCCCGGTTCATAACCTATTGAGAGTGAAATGTTTGTGTTTAGTTTCTGTTCTAACATCGTGCTATACGGCTTAACCAACGTCAAATAACCACATAACCACATGTACCTGCTGTAACCAACAAGTACCAAAGTGTTGGAAATATCCTTTAAAATAATCGGACACACTTATCAGCTGTTTCATCCGCATGCTTACACTCGTCACATCAGCTTTGCGCTGCTAAAGACGACAAGGAGAAAGAAAGTGTGAGATATGGAGAGAAAAAACTGTTTTATAGCCCCTGACTCTTTTTCACCACGTCAGCCAAACAGAGCGGATCAGAAAGGAGCGCGGACTGAGAGAGCAGCCTGTGCACAGCCGCTGTGCCACACCTATCACTGGAATAAATCACCATCCGAAATCAAAGGTTGGGTTTCCACAGCTTTTCCAGCAAGGGCTAAGACATTAGTCACCTATTTCATTAGGCTATACTTATGTACACACAGTGTAGATATTGTTATTGGCCTAATAATTGCTTGCAAGCTGATATTCAGACTTGTTATTAAATTGTATTTGTTTGTTCCAGTTACTCCTTGCCCCTTGAAATGCATGCCCGAGTGCGATTGCTTGCAATGTTGAGACAGCCATCACATCATTCATGTTGAAGACAACATACCATTGTGAGAGATTATGTATAGACTATAGGAAAATGTACCCATATATAAAGGTTTTATTTCAGTGTTTGATTTATTATACTAGCCTTTTTTTAAAATAACCTATGCTTCTCTCTTTCTCTCCTTCTTTCTCTCTCTCTCTCTCTCTCTCTCTCACTCACTCACTCACTCACTCACTCTCACACACACACACACACACACACACACACAGACACACACACACACACACACACACACACACACAAACACACACAATCACACACACACACAATCTACCTTAAACATTCGATCACTGGGACTCAGGCAAATACCAGTCAAATCATCCCATTGTGTGGGCACTGAGGAGAAATGCGCGGCATTATAATTACAAAAACTCACCAATAAGCTAAAGGCGAGAAGTAACCCAAATTAACCAATCAGGACCATTTGTGAATGATTGATTATTCATAAGAGCACATATACATTTAATTACGCTGGCAACGTGCAATTTCTTCATGAACCCAACCCTTTACTGCTCACTCACAAACCATGCGATATAGAATAGCTACTCACTTCTTTAAGATCTCGCTGATTTATTCAAACAGGTGGAACCCTATTTCTCTTCGTTATTCTCCCATCTGAAACGTGATAATAGCATATGATGCCCCCAAATCCACGCTTCTGTCCACTTTATGCCCGCGGAGCCTATGCTACTGGACTGCGCGAGGTTCCATCTAGCACCACCACACTTTGAACAGCTCCATTGACGTCATTGCTGACAGGCTACGATGCCACTCCCTTTTCATAACGACCGCCGCCAATCGAAAGGCAGAGAGACAAGCCTTTGTAACTTAGGATAACCACGTTGGTCTTTTTCAGGGAGTTTGGTTGTGTGGAAGGCAGGGAGCGAATTGTTAATCGAATCAATTATTTCATTGCAACAATGCAAACATTTTGCATATACTTGACCCCACTACCTCACCTCTCAGTGATATTCTAGGTCAAATGTATTGCAATGTAATAAATACAAGACTTCAATTCCCAGAAGGCATAGTTGGTCCATGCATTGTTTCCATAGTAACCATAACATAACCAAAACATGAACGTTTTTGTTGGCGAACAGTGGACAGGTAAGTGATATACAGTAACTTTTTGCTCGTAGCAGACATGTACGTATCTAGCAAAAAAACTTTCCGCCACTACTGTCTCTAAAACTTGCGTTAAAAAAGCCTGTCAGTGCCGACAGTACTGTGTTCTAACTGTTCAAGGGCAAGGTACATTGCAAGCTAAGGTTTGCCTGCTAACTTAGGTTAGTCGGATAGGCTAGTTTTACACAGATCATTGTCATTGTACTGCCTTACACAATCCAGTCGTCATTGTCAGAAGTCAACCCAAAAGATTAGTGGACCAGTCAAGATGCTAGCTAATTTGTATGATAACCTCATGCCAGCTGCGATATTTGTTTTAACAATCCCCACAGGGTAAATAAAATCCTGTGAATATGGATGGTTGTGTGGTCCGTCTCCATCCTGTAAGATTCAAGCCCGTATTGCATGCCAGAGGTGACTTCACGGCTCAGCCCATCAAAGTTCACTTCCACGAGCTCCTGGGAATCAGAGATGCCCCAGAGCTTGTCACGCAGGTATTCACCACCCTTTCCACTCCCTTCTGTCTTTCACCTACTAAACCATCTTATAGGCACATACCTTACTCAGCTTCATACCATAGCACTCCTTATCTGCTTGAAACAAAATCCTATACCCACAGAGGCTATGATGAATATCTCTCATAGGCAATCAGATGAATTATAGAGTGCAGTCCAAATGCATCCAGTCTTCTGGGACCTATAAACATGACAGTAATGCCTGGCTCTGCCAAATGGGCTTGGTAGTGTTGCTGCAGCCAAGATACAACGTATCCTGTAGAGAAATGGCCCTTCGCTTTGATAGCCGCAAGATTCTGTAGTCATGTCGACAAGTCCATGTTCTCATGCATGTGTTGTTTGTGTGCTTATCTTGCTGTCTGTGGTTTGCTGACATCCTTCTCATAGACACACCGAATCTAACTTCCTGTTAATTTGTTTGCGAATACACGGGGGTGGGGTGGGGGGTAAGTGAGAGTGAGAGAGAGAGAGCAAATGAATGCATGCAGACATGCGCGCACTCTCACACACACACACACACACACACACACACACACACACACACACACACACACACACACACACACACACACACACACACACACACACACACACACACACACACACACACACACACACAGACACTCTCACACACACAGACACACACACACACACACACACACACACACACACACACACACACATATACACAGTGTCCTATTATCTTTCTCACCACCCTTTTCATTTCCTCTCTTTTATACTTGGATTTTCATGATGATCTTCCGTTTCTCCTCTCACCCTTTTTGTCTTCTCTGTCTCCCACTCCCCTAACTCGTCTTCATGACCCTGTCAGTACAGATGCTGCATTAGGTCATATCATCTTCAACTGTATTTCTCCTGCCTCTGGCCTTTTCTGGTCCCAGAACTCTCCTTCTTAACTGATAATGCTTTTAAATGTGTTTTTGAAGGGTGGTATATTTATTCCATTTAACAAATGTTACTGTGTGTCTGTGTGCTCATGGCTGTGTGTTGTGTTCATGACTCTGTCTGTGTGTGTATGTGTGTGTTGCGTGTATGTGTTTGTTAATGACAGTGTTTGTTTTCTTTCCCTGTAGGTTGATAATAAGGATATCCTATGTTCAGTGGTTGCTCTGTTTGACATATGTCTTCCTGACATTGGCCTTCGACACATCCATGAAACAGTGTGCAGCTATGGAACACACACAATTATCCTACTCAGGCAACAATCAGGTAGGCCTCATTTTGAACTGATGCATTATTCACATGTTGTAGAGTGGTTATTCACATTTGTCTTTGGTAATGGACATTGAGTAATTCCCTTTGGTGTTTAATGTTAATATATCCTCTCCCTCTCTACTACTCCTGTTCTCCTCAGAGGTTTTAGAAAAATATAGAAGCAGAACAGCGCCCAGTTCTCCAGCGAGACACTTAGGCTCCCCCATCCCTGCAGTGGTAAATGAGAATAGAGCATCAGAGGGGCAACTCAAAGTGTTCAGCGAATCAGAAGAGAGTTCAGAGGACAGCTCGGATGAACATAAAGAAGGCGAGGCGGGCACAGAGCCCAGGTACGATAGTAGCCAAACTCCAGATTTTTCTTGTTACTTTGACTTATAGCACGCAGAGTAGCCAAACTTACGTGTGCTTATTGAATTACAGGTCCTACTTTAGCCTAACTTCTGATTCATATTGTAACCTTTGCGTATAGCATTCCTGACTTTTCCAAGCTCTTCATGCTATTGGTTTATGTACAGTGGCTTCTGACCTTACAATAATCATACAAATGGATCCATATTCCATAAAACACTAATGGCTTATGTAATCCTCCCTAATCCCCTGAACAATTATACAATGTAACAACAATTACGGAAATTCAACACATGAAAGAATTAATGACTACAGTTATTTTAAAGTAAGTGATTTCCAAGTGTGCCATAGAAATTATATTTATTGGTCCGAATACAGGTTTGATAGACCTATGAATATATAATGCTCTTCGGTAGATAGATGAATATGAAGGTGAATCCCAGGAGAGCAACAATGCTGAGAGGATTGATTGGTGCATTGCTAAATGAGATAGGCTACAGTACTTTTTCACTCACAAACAGAAGTAGCTAGCAGAACTATTCTGAAATACAATAGCAGGACATACAAACAGAGAGATACATGCGATACATGTGAAAATAGTCAGTTAAAATGTCCAGATGTTTCCCTCTGAGCAGAAACATATAATGATTTTGATTATACTGAATCCCCTTACTTCTACACTAAAGCAAGTTAGCTACAGTGACTAGTTTACATTTCATTTCATGTTAAATACTTCCTTCGGAATTTTCTTTATCGGCCAACTAAGTGGTTGTTAACCTGATGTCTGTACGCAACTGGGCAGTGTCGGACTGCGTTTCGTTATAGAAAAGAAATTCGGTGGTGTCAGCAGTGTTTCAGGACTGCGCGTTGTCCTTATGTTGTGTCATTATGCTGTGTGTGTGTGTGTGTGTGTGTGTGTGTGTGTGTGCGTGTGTGTGCGTGTCCACATGGATGCCTGTGCATGTGTGTATGAGTGTGCGTGTGAAAGTGCATCTCTCATTGTGTTAGTTGAGGTAAGGTTGTGACACTGCAGTTGATGTGATGCTAATTGACAGGAGTGACAAATAAGGGCAAAGTCAACCCAAGGCGAGACCTGGCTAACAACGGCTACTCTATTAAAGATAATGAGATTAAGGGGCTTTGAGGATATCCACTCCCAAGAATGACACTGCTGTCAACCTAGCACTCTCATTTGTCAGACTAAAGCTTAACCCACCCCTGCAGTAGAGCAGAGCAGACACTATTCAACACACACACGCTCCTGAGATTACATTTCCTGGAAGGGAGAGCCCATATAAAAACACCCATTAACTATTTCCTGTTTGCAATACAACTTTATCATAGGGGCAGAAAAGACCTGTAACGGCTATTATAGGTGAAGTCCCTGAGAGCTTAAACACTGTCTCTCAGAGCGTGAAACTATTATAATGTAGGACCTGGACTATACAACCTCCTTGTTTCTATTTTCACTGTAAAGCACATTGAATTGCTTCTATGTATGAATTGTGCTATATAAATACACTTGCTTGCTCGTGTGTTGCAATATCAGACAGCAGAAATGTTTATACATTTTATTGTGTTTCATAATGAAAAACAGTTTGGTGTTTTTTATTAACCACTTTGTGTGACTCAGTGTCTCATTAGCTTGTGTAACTGTCTGTAATTGCATTGTCAGTTGCCTGGTGTCAGTTCTTTTTCTACAAAAGAGCATTTTATAACATAATCTAAACCTTTATTCCTCTCATGGAAGACTATTCAATAGAAATTCAACACTACTCTTGTTTGCTCCTTGGGGTTTAAGGCCGGGTGTTTTGTAAAAGCACTTTGTGACAACTTCCTGATGTAAAAAGGGCCTTATAAAATGAATGTGACTGATTGATTGATATTTGGCAGTATCAGTCCATGTCTGTGTGTCTAGCTGTGCACTATTCCATCCTCACTGTGGTAGGTCTACATGGGAGACCTTCTGTACAGGGATGAAAGACTTTGTGGCCGGAGCACAGGAGCGGAGGGCACAGAGAGAGGCACCCGGAGACCACCGACAGACCCCCCCCACGGCTGTGGGGGCCGAGTCACTCGTCGTAGGGGCCGCTGTGTTTCAATTAAACACACTGTGAGTAGCACTGATAAGTGTGTCGCAGGCACATGTCACAACATGCCAAATGAAGAGGCATACTGTGAGTGCAGGCCTAAACAAAGATTACCATCTAAATGTAATGAAGGACAATGATTGCGGATAGGATTTTAGATTGTATTTTGGCGCAGGTTATACCTTAATGAGATATTAGACAGCTGAGCTCAATTTTACAGCAACGTAATCTCCTCGTCTGTCTTCATCTACATTTCTCTCCCTAAATCCGTTTCCTGTTATTTTTCCTTTTTCAGCCCTAGGTCAACAGCATGGGAATTCCTAAACACCTGTGTCTGCACAGAAAAAAACATTTACATTAGGGTAAAAGACCATCATGTTTTCAACATTCTAGTTGAAGTCACATTTAATGACTCATGTAGGACATAAGGTTGTCTGAGAAATACACTTAAACACAATAACCCATTCAGTGCAGGAAACAGACTGAGTACAGTGTCAGCAGGAATTTGCCTTTCCATCCAGCCTCTCTTTTTGAATGGATTCCAGTTTTTTTTAAAGAGTATACTTTTTAAAAAATATCTTCAAACTGAAAGGAGGCCTTGTCATTATAAGTCCCGTTTTGGAAGTCCATTACGGGTTCCTCCCTTCGTGGCCTGGATCCCTCCCACACCCTCTCTTGGCTGGCTGACGTCTGTTTCCAGAGGGTGGCTGAACTGAACGCTGTCCTCTGCTGTGAGGGACTTAGTGTGTAATTACCTCCCAATGAGAGAGCAGCTACAGTGTCCTGCTTTCCTTACCACTCCTGCCCCCACT
Organism: Esox niger; assembly: GCA_016801105.1. Classification (NCBI taxonomy): domain Eukaryota; kingdom Metazoa; phylum Chordata; class Actinopteri; order Esociformes; family Esocidae; genus Esox; species Esox niger. The sequence continues at coordinate 15,862 of JACXGJ010002695.1, read as the reverse complement.
CTTCCCTCTCCTCTGCTTTCCAATGGCTTCCACATGGCAGCAGGCTCCACACCATGGTCCTAGCCTTCACAGTGTGTCCAGTGAAATGAATACTGATGACAGATTGACAGAGGAAACTAACTCATTAGAGCCTGCAGTTCTGGATTTTCTGCTTTACATCCTCATTAGACCACCTCAATTGAAGGTGGTCCTTGAAATAGAATAGTGGGCATCTTGTTCATTACCTCTATTATAATGGCTATGACAGTATTGGGCATCTTGTTCATTACTGCTATTATAATGACTATGATAGTATTGGGCATCTTGTTAATTACCTCTATTATAATGGCTATGATAGTAGTGGGCATCTTGTTCATTACTGATATAATATTGGTTTTGATTGTATTGGCCATCCTGTTCATTACTGATATAATATTGGTTTTGATTGTATTGGCCATCCTGTTCATTACTGATATAATATTGGCTAGGATTGTAGTGGGCATCATGTTCATTACTGATATAATATTGGCTACGAGAAATATAACCATGAGTGAGGATGACAACATTGAGAGAATGCATCAACCAACACTAACTGGGAAACATGACAGACCTCTCTCTACCTTATAGGTCAACAGGAGAGACAGTGCTACAGTTATCTCTGATGGCTACCAGGAAATGCTATCGGAACAGTGGAGTGGGTCGCTACATCTTAGAGGTAGGGTGGGGCCGGAGTTTGTGTCTCTGAGCTCAGCCTCCTGTGCCTATATAAACGGTTTTACTGACAAGCCTGGAATTAGTCGAAATTCTCTCTGTAATGTTGGCTATGCTGGTTTAAAAAAAGAAGAAAGAAGAAGGCAAATCTATTTTCAAATAAAATTACTAAATGGAAGTGATTCATAATGAAAGGTCAAATGATTGTAATCACACGGAAGCCTATACGGAATAGAAATGTTCTTCATCTTTGGACCAGCAGCAGTTTGGGTGTGTCAGCTAAATCAGAGAGAGGCGCTGGGCTTGGACTGCTGCCGCCACCGTCCCTAAGCCTCTCCCACGGCTCCGACTCTGTGTGGATAGAAGGCCCCCTGCTGGCAGGACGACAGAACAGCTTCACATGATCCTTGACCAACTGTCGTTTAGTGTTCTGCCAGCATCAGCTCACAGCCTGGTATTCCCCTCTTCCTCTTTGTTGGGCAGCTGCTGAAAAGCCAGTCGGTGTGTGGACCCTACGATGCCCTCCTCGCTTACGCTGACACGGACGCCGTGGCCTTCTTCTCTCGCTGCGGACTCACTGACGACTTCCTGCTGAATGACAAGTTCAGGTAGTGAAACCAATAGCGCATGCCACCGGCCTCGTGCGGCATGCCTTTGCTGACCCTGTGGTTACGAGTAAGAGAGAAAGTCGTACAGTGACGTGTGGTGTTTCACCCCGTGACGTGTCTGACGCTGTTCCGTCTTTCCCCAGGGAAGTGAGAGATGAATGGACCAACACCACGCTCATGAGCTACCTGCCTCCTTTCACTGCTGGTGAACTGCTTCACATGTACCGCATAGGCAGCTCAATACAGGCGCACATGTCAGTCAGTTGAGCCTCACCTTGTCCTCTGATCTCATTCTCCAGAGTTGGCGAGCAGGAACCCAGGGTTCTCCTTGATGCTGCCGGAGCTGGAGATGGAGGTGAAGAAGGCGTGAGTTGAGCGTTGTAACGCATTCCTGTCGATGCACAACACACTGGGTGCAATATAGACCATCCCTTTGCGTGTTGTCTGGCTGACAGCAGCACAGAGGTTACAAAGCGCAGTCCCAGAATGCAGGCAGACGGTGTCATTACACAGTGAATAGCCGATGTTTCTCAATGTTGCACCGATATCACGATGTGTTCTGCTGTCAGGGTTTTAACGGTCGTCTCTGTCCCATCAGAAGGAGCAGAGCCCTGTCGGCCTACCAGCAGCAGGTTGTGTGTGTGACAAGGCTGGTCAGAGAGGTCAAGACCCTCAGAGAACAGGTGACACTAACCAGCCACGCCTCAGATCAAGATAGTCCAAGGACTAATAATAGTGTAATCCACAGTCAACTGAAGACGTTTTGGCACCCTTAAAGTAAAAATAAACCACACAAAGAATTATATTTGGGGATCTGACGTCAGGGGAGGCCGTGTACTTTTATTTCAACACGATCATTTCTCAAGCAATACTACGGACTAGTGCCATTTCTTCTGCAAAACGTTGGTTTCAAAAGTATTGGACCCATGAAATATATTTCAAATGAAACCTAAGTGTGTGGCATCTGTTCTGAAACAGTATGGTTTTTAGTTGGTCCCTGTCTCCAGGAAGTGTAGTGGTGCCAGGGCAATAACTGAAAACTGAAAAGTGAAAGTCTGGAACAGTTGGAAATTCTCCAGGTAGGAGATGCATGTGCACATTGTCCCCCACGGCTGATGAGGAAGATGGTGAGGGAGGCAAAGAACAGAACTGCAGTCTAGTAAAATCTTGGGATTAAGTCCCATGTCAACAGCTAGACTCCACCTCCATGTCAACAGCTAGACTCCACCTCCATGTCAACAGCTAGACTCCACCTCCATGTCAATAGCTAGTCTCCACCTCCATGTCAATAGCTAGTCTCCACCTCCATGTCAACAGTTAGACTCCACCTCCGTGTCAACAGTTAGACTCCACCTCCGTGTCAACAGTTAGACTCCACCTCCATGTCAACAGCTAGACTCCACCTCCATGTCAATAGCTAGACTCCACATTCATGTCAACAGCTAGTCTCCACCTCCATGTCAATTGCTAGACTCCATATCCATGTCAACAGTTAGGCTCCACCTCCGTGTCAACAGTTAGACTCCACCTCCGTGTCAACAGCTAGACTCCACCTCCATGTCAACCAGCTCTTTGGAAGGGTGACATTAAAGAAGCCCTTAATGATCCCAACTGAACTTTGCCATACATTATAGCAATTAAAATGGGATTTGTGTGGTATTATTTTAGAGGAGACAAAAAATAAACATTTTGCCTATGCACACCATCGTATCCAGGCATCAATCAGCAGTCCTCAAGCGCAAACCTAAGACTGTCAGGGATCTTAGAATGTGCTATGTGGAGGAGTGGTACAAGGTCCCTCCAGAAATGTCCGCCAACCGTGTCAAACTACACATGAAAAGCTGTTATCCGCTCCAGAAGCTCCACAGCATTGTGATTGTGTGGGTTTCAATCCTTTTGAATGCTGTGTTTAGTAGAAAGATATTCTTACTAGTAGATCTTTACTACTCAATAAAATGTTTCTTGTTTCAGAAATGATTGTGTTGTAATGCAAGTGTACAGTCCCCCATATGTTTGAGCCAAAAATATATATATATATATTTTGCATTCACTTAATTTCATGACGGGTGCCAATAACTCTTGAGTCAATAATTGTACAAGATATGTTGTGTATTTCTCTTAACAACACATTCAGCTGGTGTTACAAAGGGGAGAAGTGGACAAGCTGAACAATGAGTTGGACGTGGAGAGAGAGCGACGGCAAAGAGCAGGTCTGTTTCACATGGGTTTCTTGTTCACAACAATGTCTGTCTGTGTACCTGTCACAGTGTGTAAAGTGTGGCCTTACAATCACACGATGAGACGTTTTAACAGTATATCATCTGAAAGCATTGTTTTGCTTCATGTAACAGAAGAAATGTTGTTGGAGTATAAACTAAGGAAGACTCGACAGCTCCTGGAGAGGCAGGAGACTTCGGACTCAGGTCAATGTTTCTGTGTTTCAGTGTTCCGGTCTTGTTTTATGTTCTGACAGCACCCTCTGCTGGTCGTACCAGATTACAGAGGTCTCCCCAATTTCACTGGTACTTATAGGGTATCTATTTTTTTGGTACTTTTAGGGTACTCTCTAGAAATACATGATCGTCTGTTTTGGTGTGGCAATTCCAATGTTGCATTATTGAGATTAGTTTACTTTATAAACAAGTTACATCCTAAAAAGTCAAAGCGTTGTTTGGATGTGTTTGAACATGAACATATAACAGTTTACATTTTTTTGGTTTATAGATGACCCTGACCAGAATGATCCGGAATCTCCTAGAGAAGCTCTTATCTCCCATCCCAATTCCTTGGACCTGTATGCAGATGGAGACGCAGTATGACAATAGTGTCAAGCTCAAGACAATTTAGGTACTATTAAAAATAAACCTTTTATCGACCTATGACTTGACGTTTTAGACAAAGTGCTCATAACTATTGGGTTTTTGTTTTATTTACAGGCGAAAATACCACTTTTCTTGGTATTTCAAGGGTAGTCCATAATGTCATTGTTTTTTGTACGCTTGTGTGTGTGGGTGTGTGTGAAAGCATTGTTCTGCACAAGTGTGTTTGCTTATGTGTTTAACTGTATTTCACGATTTGTTCCTCAGTAGCATTGTGGAAATAAAAGTGAATTCCTCTATTGAAAACAAAGACTGAGTGAATGAACTTATTTAGAGCACAGTATGATTTGTTTATCTTGTTCCTAGCACCTCATCACAACACAAATGAAATGTTAACTAATCATTTTTATCATAAAATGTTGCCAACTTTTATTCAACATGTTTTTATGATTATTTGATTTTCAAGCAGGAAGTCAATAGAGAAGCAGAAGAAATACATGAATCATGTATATGGTGTCATGGTTATACCCAACTAAATTCCATGTGGAGTTGAAGAGAGTTTACTGTTTGTAAACTAAGTCTCTAGCGTCACGTAACATCTTGTTTTCATGACATTGTGCTTTGTAAATGCGCCCTATAAATTGGGAGGTGGAATTAAATAAAACATAATTGCATGTGACATCCACTAATTGCTCTTTACGCTCAAGTGTTGAGTCTACCCATCTGGTATATGGTTGATTTCAAAATATAGCTTTGTAGGAGAGAAGGTAGCCTTCATTATACATATACAGATGCCTGTCAATGGGGTTGTATGTGAGACTGGCCACGCCTCCATCAATCTTCTCCAGTGGCAGGGCCAGAGTGTTGTCGTCTTGACCCGTCGCCGTGTCGAACGCGTAGAACACCTCCTCCTGGAACTGGTTGACGTAACGGGTGGCGTACAGCACACCGCACACCATGAACGCGTTAGTCACCGACTTCTTGAAGAGACGCGTCGTCCATGTGTGTGTCACGTTGAACGCCTGGCTGTCCAGCCTGCTGAGCATCAGGTTTCCGTGGTTGGCCAGCGTGGTGTAGATTACCCACAGGCCGGTCTCATCGGCGGCGAAGTCCACGTCCGTCCAGTCTTTGCATTTGTAGTAACAGTAGGGGAACTGGTTGTTGGTGTCAAGGCCAGGTATTTGCAGACGGCTCGTGGCCTTGGTCTGTAGGTCATAGCGGCACAGCTCAGCGGACATGTAGCAGTTAAAGAAGACCGCGTTACCGTACACCACCGTGCCAGAGCCTTGGATGGCATTGGCGTGGCTGTACGACGGAGCTACTGACACATCCTCGTGGTTCTTGGAGGCCATGAAGTCGTTGTGGGTTTTGTAGCGCCGGACGACGTTTCCCAGTCTGTTGCCACTGACGAGGGGCTGAACCCAGTAGAAGTCCTCAATGATCTCGTCATCCGTGCCTTTCTTAGCCTGGCGACCCCAGGATCCAGACACATAGCTTTTGCCATACGGGCTGACCTTTTGTGACACTGGGCTGCTGATGTTGGACATGATCCGTTGAGAGCAAACACCTTGCTTGCCTGGGATAGGAGACAATGTTGCTGATCAGATGTTTATACAGTCAGGGAAGAATGAAACACATTGTCTTAAGCAATAACAGTCATACTACTGCATAGCTCTCACCTGCAGTAGAGCAGAGCAGACAATATTCAACACAAGCTCCTGAGATTATATTTCCTGGAAGCACTGCTCTTTTCTGCCTGCAGTACAGCTTTATCATTAGGGCAGATCAGTCTTACATGAAGTCACAGAAAGCTGAAACACTGTCTCTTAGAGCATGGAAATATTATGATACAGAAACTGTACAAACCACCTTGTGCGTATAGATGCTATTTTGCCAAAGATATGCTTATTGTATCTTACTATGTATCTCAGTTTGTGTAACAGTTTGTAATTGCATCGCCAGTTGTCTTAATTCTTTCAATTCTTATAGCTCCCCTTTGTCCCAAAAGATCCAGTGGCAATAAACTAAGGATTAGATCAAAGCCAGAGCATTCTGCATTGTCTCTGTCTCACAAATGCTAAGAGCTTCTTTACTTCATCTGAAGTGATTATTCCAAATGATTTTAGATTGTATAAATCAAGCATGCTCCAATTAAATGATTTAGAAGTACATCATGTCCTTTGTTCAGGATTATCTGAGGTTATAAGCATTAGAGATGCTGCTTGGGCCAAGGGCACAGTCCCCTAATCAGACTGTGACTGGTATTTTTAGCGAATGTTTTTATGAGAATGTTGTGGATGTTGATGTGGAATCGTTCTCTACTGTGTTTGTAAAAGATTCTGAAAATGTTGGTCCGTTTTTATTTGATACTTCATTAGCATTAGACATGGAAAAACTCAACAGGGCCTGACCTTTTAAGAACCCTGATTGCTTAAGTGTGCTTCCTTTATTTCTGGCCCAGTAACATTTTCAATGCAACATGTAAATATCTGGAAATATTTCAAACTTATAGAAAACTGTGTTACCACTCAAAAAAGGTGTAATAGTAGTGATCTTAACAACTATTGTTCCATATCCAGGCTTTACAGTCGATCAAAGAGATTATTGAATCTCTGATGTTCTACTTCCTGCATTTCTGTCTAAGAATCATATTTTGTTATAATAACCAATCTGTTTGTAGACAGTTTTTAGCAGAAAAGGACTGTCAAAAGACATGCGTAACAAGGTAATGGAACCTTATAAAGATGGAAAAGGATATAAAGAGATATCCAAAGCAAAGCTTGCAAATGACAGTCAGAACTGTTCATTCACTTATTAAGAATTGAGAAATTCGCTAAGTTTAGGTACTAAGCTAAGTTTAGGTAGACCAAGAATAATTTCAGCCCAAACTGTCATGAGGTTTGTTCAGGATACAAAGAAAACCCCACAGGTAACCTCAGGAGAAATACTGACTGCTCTGGAAAAAGATGGTGGGGTTGTTTCAAGGAGCACAATTCGACAAACTTCCACAAAAATGAGCTGCATGGTGGAGTTGCCAGAAAGAAGCCTTTACGGCACCAATGACACAAGAAAGTGTGTTGACAATATAACACATTGACATGTAATTTAAAGCTTCTTACCAGTATAAAAGACACCTGAGAGCCAGAAGTTATTCTGATGGAGAGGGGATCAAATACTTATTTCCCTCATTAAAATTTTAATCAATTTATAACATTTGTGACATTAGTTTCTCTGGATTTTTTGGTTGTTATTCTGTCTCTCACTGTTCAAATAAACATACCATTAAAATTATAGACTGATCATTTCTTTGTCAGTGGACATATGTACAAAATCAGCAGGGGATCAAATACTTTTTTCCCTTACTGTACAGCCCAAGTTTTAACTCCCAAGCTTTCATATTTTCCACAAAGGTCACGTATGTTCCGGGTTGTTTCATGAAGATGAATAAACGTTTTGAAGGCTAATTCACAAGATAAAAAACGTCACAATACCACAGTAAAATGGTCTGATCTGGTTCTAAACAGTAGATAAGTGTGTAGTTGCTTATTTACACATAATATTACCTATTTGTATTTGTGCGTGGTTGTAGGTTTAGTAGTCATTAATAGTCAACGTCATATAGCGATTTTGATCAGAGCTGTAAAGCACACATCCATATCCACCCACAAAAGCATGGCTTCACCAGAAGACGATTAAGGTTTTAGAATGGCCCAGCCAGAGCCCAAATCTGAATCCAATTGAACATTGTGATGTGATCTGAAGAGGGCTGTTCACAGAAGAAGTACTCACAATCAGACAGATTTGGAGCCCTTTTGCAAAAAAGAGTGGGCAAATATTGCCACTTCAAGATGTGCCATGCTAATAGACCCCTACCCAAAAAGACTGAGTGCTGTAATAAAATCAAAAAGTGCTTCAACAAATTATTAGTTTAAGGGCGTGCACATTTATGCAACCAGGTTATTGTGAGTTTTTTATTTTTCCCCTCAAAGATTTCAGTTTGTTTTTCAATTGATTTGTCCAGGTGGAAAAGGTTCTAACATAATTTATCTTTGTAAAATTGTTTTACATCACAAAAGCCTGGCATTTTAACAGGGGTGTGTAGACTTTTTATATGCACTATATACTGTAATTTCTTATATATAAATGTATCTAGTAGCTAAGTTACCAGGTTGGAAATGTTAGCTATTGTTGTTTTTGCAGCATTGTCTGCATTGTGCATTTACGGATATTTATGGTTAGGGTTAAGAGAGGTCCCCAAGATGCCCTAGTGGGATATAAAGGCATGAATATATGAAAACATTAAAATAATTTAGTTGACATTTAAACTTCACGTGATGTGTCATAGCATGTTATAACCCATGTATAAATATCCAGCTGAAATAATACAGTTAAGATATTGTTTTAGTTCATTTTCTGAAATAAGGTTTTGGGTAAGAATGTTTTTTCTCAAAGAAGCCCTACTGGGATGTAAATAGAAGATTATCGGACAACAAAACAAGAAATGTAACTGTCATTCACACTTTACATAGTACATAATAACAAGTTCTACAATATGATAATTCAAGTTTTAGTTCATTTTGTAAAATTGCGTTAGTGTTCTCTCCAAGATGCCCTATTTTCTTAAATGTAATTATTTTCCCTGTATCTTAACAAATAACAAATATCTACAGTTGTTTGAAATGAATATGGATTGTGTCTATGCATTTCCTGTATTTTTTATCCATCTGATAGGACCTCACTGCTGATTGGACCTCTCTGCTACCTACAACATATAGTTTGAAATTGTCATGAATCCCCCAAAAAATAACAAACTTTGTAAAACTGCATGCAACTAACAAAAGAGTTCTAACATTACATGCTGACAAAGTTAGAAATGTCTGACAACATCAGGTCATGTCAAAACGTTATGCACCTTTGCAAATAGCCTTCGAACATTAGATGGATGTACAATCATACAATCTACTATGTTGATCCCCTCGTTTATGACAAAAACAAATGACCATGGAGAGAATGAGAGAACAATCTGATTATTAGCTACCTATTTGAACCTTCAAATATTGACCCCCCCCAATATTCTCAATGATTTAGGTAATGCTATTATATAGGGCCTCTAGGTTACGTATCTCCAGTGTTTCAGTAATTTGATGTGACATAAAATTACTCATTGTACCATTCAAAATTGAGGAGTGCAGTAATAACCATGCATTAGGTTATAATTTAACCTAACACAGTGTGTGAGAGAGAGAGGTGTTTGTTTTCTCAGTTAGGACTAAAATTCAGGATTGGTCAGGTTTTTGAGCAGCTATTTGAAAGAACCAACAGTAAGGGTAAGTGTTATGGGATGGAAGTCTGATACATAATATGTAAAACTTAAACACACAGTGATATAAGTATATTATTACGTTTATTCAAATGTTTAGATATTTTTTATTAATACAGCCAATAGTGTAATAGCCAGTCAATAATGTAATAACTTATTACGTTATGGGCAAAATGTTATTACGTTTCTGGTTCAGAAATCACTGGTAAGTTATTACATTATTGGCTTTTATTACATTTAAGAATGGAAACTGTATTACGTTATTGGCAGTTATTACATTAACGATAGTTATTACATTATTGGCTGATACATGTGCCTGGGACGCTCTTGGACTTTCCAGCACAACAATGACCCTAAGCCCAAGGCCCAGTTGACCCGCCAGTGGTTACAGCAGAAAAAGGTGGTTCTGGAACCGCTCTGGGGAGATCTCAAAGGTACAGTTCATGCAAGACAACCAATGACTTTACATGACCTGGAGGCATTTTGCCAAGATGAATGGGCAGCTATACCACCTGCAAAAATGTGTGGTCTCATAGACAACTATTACAAAAGACAATATGCTGTCCTTTATGCTAAAGGGGGCAATACACAGTATTAAGAACTAAGGGTATGCAGACTTTTTAACAGAGGTCAGTAAAAATGTTTCTTTGTTGCCATGTTTTGTTATATGATTGTGCCATTCTGTTATGACTTACAGTTGAATGTGAATCCCATAAGTAATAAGACATGTGTTTTGTCGGCTCACTCATATTTTCTTTACAAATTATATTGGTACATATATTACCAATCCTCCAAAGATATGCTAACTTTTGAGCACAACTGTATCTAGTAAGCTAACCGTCTATTGCTGTATGGTACCATTAGCATAGGACACAAACTAGTTGTAGCATGAGAAATATAGCCTATAAAAAAATCCAGAACATATATTTTTAGGACACATTGTGTAAGATGAAAGGACATCGTGGGTATCTTTATATTTAAAAAGAGAAGAACATGGTATTTTGTTTATTCACAAAGCCTACCATAATTTTTAATTCCACTTATCAAGGTAAAAACATTAAATTAGTTTGAGAAATTACTAATTAATGCTGGTAAAACTGCTTTCAATTATTATGTCACACAGAAGTATAATGAGCTAAAGAAGCTTGTGACACATTCAGAATTGATAAGACTGCTGATGATTTGTGTTGTTGATAAATGTGATTGTCATCCTTTGCCCCAGTTTTTTATCTTTCTTCTTTAAAATGTTATTTTCAGAGTAAACTTGCTAATGAGAACTCCCTTTCAATTTGTCTCCTTGAATCAATACATAACAATACAAAAAAACATGAACACTCACTAATGAACATCTCAGGTATTGTCCTACAGGACTCCACGCCATTCTTCAGAGTGCGAAGTTTTTCTTTTACCGTCTTCATGTTAAAGTTGTTTGACAAGTGCATCCTATCTACCACCTTACTCACTTTACTTATCTGGGAGACAAACAGTAAAGAGAAATCTTTAGCACATTGCACAGTCAGATTGCTTTTGGAATTAATCTGTATCACTGTAGGTAATGACAGTTGTTGTTGATTTGATATGTACGCCAAGATGACATGAACGATACCGTACTTCATTGGTCAGTTCTTGAGTCTTATCACTTGGGTTGAGTTTGTGTACGGAGCCGATATCTTTCTCCAGCTCCTTCACTTCCTGGGCCAGCTGACGCAGGTGCAGGGGGGTGTACAGACCGAGGTTGTTCAAGTACTGGTAAGGCTCCAGGCGAGCTGTCAAGTTGTTAAAGGTGGCCAGAATCTTAGGAATCATCTCATTGGACAGCAGTACCTAGCAACAGTGGTGTTAAATGCACATTATTGTAGGTCTGCTTTATAAAAGGTTAATTTTTGTCAACTTTCACCACAATCCTGATGGAAATAATCAATTTAACGTTGTTAGCAGTAGAGGAAAATGGTCCAGTTCACATACTTTCCTAGAGCATTATTTCCCAGTCCATACTCCTGGGTGCATGTATGTTTTTGACCTAGCACTCACACACCTGTTTCTAATGTTACCCTACCGATTACACACTTGATTGACATAATCAACCTTTCATCAAGTCATTTATTTCAGGTGTGCGAGTAATGGGGCAAAAACTAAAATGTGCAACCCTTAGAGTCCCAAGGACCAGGATGTGTTCTAGAGCCGTGTTTCTCAACCCTGCTCCTGGGTGCCCTCCTGCCCTGCATGTTTTAGAGCTCTCCCTGCTCTGTCACTCCTGATTCAAATGATCAGCTCATGATCAAGTCCTTCATGAGCTGCATCAGGTGTGTTAGGGTGGGGAGAGATCTAAAACATGCAGGACAGTGTGCCTCCAGGAGCAGGGCTGAAAAACACTGTAATAGAGAATATTCCACTTCATCCCTACTGCCTCTGACCTAATGGAATAAAATTACACAAATGCTTCATTGCAATCAAAGCTGGCTAAAACAGAAAATGCCATAGATTTGTTTCTCAGCATAAGAAATTTAAAAAAGAACATTTAACATTTAATCACTTTTTGTGATACTGTAATTAGTCCTCAGAACCTCACAACAAGCCACACATAAGTAGTTAGAATGCAAGTAGTTATTCTGCATGGCAGATTACTGAATTGGTACAATTTCTTGTTGGGGCCATTCTAGAATTAAGGTACGTTTACTTTAACACAATGAAAATGATAGACTTTTTCACTACTGCCTAACCAGGATTCAACTATGAGTCGGCAAACTAATTACCCCCAAGATATAAGATCTCTCACATATCAGGGTTGTGTTGTTGGTGGGAAACCATTTCAGAATGTAGAGGCAGAGTCCACTCTGACGTCTTGCCCACTTGCCTTACCTGTGCCTGGAGTTGCTCCAAGGATCCTCCACATTCCTCTATCAACTGCAGCGCTCCCTGAAACCTCCCGGTAGGGAAAGACCAGACACTACTGTTCACCTGACACGAACAAGAATCTTCCTTCTTAAGGCCAGAGAAGCGTTGTGCATCTCCATGACCCTGTGTTGACATTAAGAAAATAAAATCCTCTACTTTGCACTTACCGTACGAAACTATTCTAAATCAACAACAAAATGGTAATCAACTAACATATGAAAAATTCAAGTTTCCTGTGATGAAAATAAACGTAAACCTATGAGGGTTTACTGAAGACGTTAGATGGAGCGTAGAAGTGTGTGGATGAAGAGTTAAACTCACAGCAGTTGCCAGGAGCAAAAGGAGAAAGAGCATGGTCACTGTTGGAGGTTCCACTGAGATTGACAAGAAAAACACTGGCATATAAAGATGTACAGAATCGGGTTCAACAGGTTTTAGGGTGTTGCAACCGAAGGCAGCGTTGTCCATCTAAATGTGGAGGTACAGTTAGTTCCTGTTCATCAGGAGGATGTGAAACCGTGAAATTTAAAAAAGGATGCTTCTGCGGTTTGGTCGGTACCTCTTGATATATTTCCCATAATGCGCAACCCCTTTTGCTAAGATCATCAGATTGACAGCTCCGGAAACAAGAAAGCAGGCAAGCTTAGTTCATCTGGCCGGCAATAGGAAGTGCTGCCCTTAAGATTTGAAGTCAGGTCACCCACATGGAAGGCTGTGTGATTAATCACTACACCACAGACGTTCGATAGGTCCACCCTGAACAAATCCTCTTATGCCACTGGCTGTTTTAACAGCTATTTGGCCATTCAGGAATTATATTGTTACAGTTAAACTGACAAACAAGTTTACCTCCACCACAAGTAGCCTATGAACTGTATGGCGTTTGCCTCAGGCCGTTTTAACAGCATATTAGTCAGTAATAGGCTTTACCAGTATCTTCTAACTTACTGCATTAGTAATAAGAATTGAGCAATTGCTAGCAAGACTGCAAAAGCTATTTCATTTAATGGCATAAGAAAAAAATAAAATCTTTCGTGGCATAACAACATACTTTTTTCGTTCATTCGTGAATGCCATTGATACAATAACTATCAATAAAGGTGACGATACATTTTTCATCAAGTGAAAAGACGAGAGAATCGTGGAATCTACCAGAAATAGTCGCAATACTTTATAACCGTAAACTAAATAAAATGAATAAATGTAATTTCTCTCAATAGTGTCAAACTTATGTCTTCCACGTGAGAAGCACTGTCTTTGACCACTATGCCATGGCATTACTCATTTCAGCAGTGAACGTGGCTGGATTGGAGGTGAAAGGCAATCCATTTGCATTAATTGGCCTGTCCCTTGTGACCATGAAAGACAACATGATTTATGAAATAGACCATGAAATTATAAAATATGCCATAATATAGTGAAATGGGCAATGAAATTATGAAAAAGGTCTTGAAATTCAAAACAATTCTAGTGATGAAATATGCCAGATATAATTTGCCATAATATGATGTGCCATAATACATCACTTAAAATATATATATTTATTTACTTCTATATTCATTTATATAATTTTTTTATAATTATTTTGGACCTCCATACGAAGGCCACTTTTCAATATCATTTCAACAAGCATGACACAAAATTAGAAATGAGAGTGAGTTGGGTGACATTGGAACAGAAAATTGCTGTCACAAGATTTTTTAGTTTCTGTTCTCAAGATTTTTCACCACACAGATATTTGGTAATATTTCATTCACAGTACACAATCTTAAACTACTTAAAAAAAATACTTTCAATCTGCTTTACTTCCTGATTCTTATCTTAACTTCCTGCTTATCAGTGCCACATCCCATACATGTAATTTCCCAAGAGGGATTTACAGATCTCCTCTCATATTCTCACCACTGTTAAAGAAACTGCTCTCAGATGCATTTTATTCTCTGGACAACCATGAAACCCTCTCAGGTGCTAATGTTGATAATGATTACTGGACTTGTCTCCATCATCTCTCAGGTAAGAGAAACTGTCATAATTAACAGAGAATGTATTCTGTTTTACATATAGGAACCATAGTATTTTAAATATTTTTTGGCAGTAATGTTTGCCCCTTCTGTTCTTTGTAGGTCACGCCTTTGGCCAGTGACTGTGTGTGTGACCTGAAGAACACTGAGCAGCCTTTCCCTCATAACAAGCTGCAGACTGTAGAGAACCGTGCCTTCAAGTGCACCAAAAACGTCACCCCACAGCAGGTCAGAGAAAGCCTAATGAAATCCCAGTTCTAATATCTCACTTTCTCCTCAAAACAATCACATAGTTTTCTGAAATCTGAAGTCTGTTTTCAATAGAAAAGAATATGATGTCGATATTTTTCATTATTATATTGTGTATCAAATGAACTGAGGTAAGGAAGGATGCTACAGGTCTCCTGTTCACTCGTAGAGTATGGAGCTGGAGAGTCTGTTGCTGGGTCTGAGCAGACGTCTGCCCCAGCTGGAGGCTGATATAGCGGTGTTGGAAAAGGAGGACGACGGGGATCTGTACGGGACTGTTTCTCTGCAGGTCATAGAACACGAACGGGCCGAGATACAGCAGATCATAAACAAGCTCAACAGTACCACTCTCAGTCACGGGCGCCTCAATAGAGAAACAGTACAAGAGGTAAGGAAACCCACCATACATTACATGCCTTACTAATGACAATGGATGTGAATGTATGTTGTCATATGAATGCCTGTAGGTTGTATAATTATGACTGTATTGTCGTGGAAGTTACCTAAAATGATGAAGAAAAATCTGAATACTCAAATTGAACCTTTATTAACACAGCTATTGCAGGAAACAATGGTTACGATCTCGTATGCAACACACTGCTTATTTAATGATGTCCTGACTATAGAGGAGTCATCCCCGGGCATAGAGGAGTCATCCCCGGTTACCCCATACCCCCTGGTCATAGAGGAGTCCTCCCCGGGTCCCCCATACCCCCTGGGCATAGAGGAGTCCTCCCTGAGTCCCCCATACCCCTTGGGCATAGAGGAGTCATCCCCGGGTCCCCCATACCCCCTGGACATAGAGGAATCATCCCCGGGTCCCCCTACCCCCTAGGCATAGAGGAGTCACTCCCAGGTCCCCCATACCCCCTGGCCATAGAGGAGTCACCCCCGGGTACCCCATACCCCCTGGGCATAGAGGAGTCATCCCCGGGTCCCCCTGCACCCTAGGCATAGAGGAGTCACTCCCAGGTCCCCCATACCCCCTGGGCATAGAGTCACCCCCGGGTCCTCCATACCCCCTGGCCATAGAGGAGTCATCCCCGGGTCCCCCTACCCCCTGGGCATAGAGGAGTCACTCCCAGGTCCCCCATACCCCCTGGGTATAGAGGAGTCACTCCCAGGTCCCCCATACCCCCTGGCCATAGAGGAGTCATCTCCGGGTCCCCCATACCCCCTGGGGATAGAGGAGTCATCCCCGGGTCCCCCTACCCTCTGGGCATAGAGGAGTCACTCCCAGGTCCCCCTACCCCCTAGGCA
>JACXGJ010002694.1:0-62436 GCA_016801105.1 Esox niger | reverse complement strand
CCTGTATGCTTGATTGGCAAGTACTTTCGTGCGGTGGGGGAAGGGGTCGTTGAAGTTGATGGAGCCGCCATCTTGAAAAGTGCCCTCTGATGGTCTACCTTTTCGCGCCTGTCAGAATCATTTGTAAACACTTTATTATTTTTTTCATAGAATACGTATGTTCATGGCTTTTTATATTGTTAACACTCTAGACTAATGACTCGATAAGCTACATGCCGGGGACTCGCCACTTGTCGTTGTTTATCGGTACGTACTTGCCAGCTAGTACAAGCACTTCTGAGGAGACACGAACGAATAGCACTTGACCAAGTATCGTTAGCGCTAACTAGCTAACCAGAGCAATGCTAGCCTTTAGCCGCATAGCCGGCGAAAGCGATGTATTTCTAAGTCTGAATGGTATTTACTCTTCTTGGTATATATTTTAGTCAATGGTTAAGGCAACTGGTTACCCAAGCTAGCCTTTTAGTGCGTGAAAGAGCTAGCTGTTGATTGAAATAGAAAATGTTTCCAAATGCCAGCTAGGTAAATCGAGCTAGCAAACTAACGCGTTAGCATTATTTTTGAGTGTGTTCGACATGGTTTGGCCTATATTTTCGTTGGTTAACTTTAGGCCACTCCGGAAAATTTTAATTGAATCGTATTAAACTATGTTCACCGTTTGGTTCTTAGATTTTATAGAATTGCATGTGTTAGTTGGGATTTTTAGATGCTAACGCGGTAACTATACTGTACTGTAGTATGTGCAGTACATTACAGCAGTATTGAGTTAGCTAGGCAACGGAAGTATTTATTTAGACACTATACCTTGCTAGACGACCAAATTAGACTACAGTACTGTAGAGCCAATACAATTCGTCCAACAACATTAACAGTTGGCTAACAAATCTTCGGTTATGTAACATTCGTTGGCTATCAAGTACCGTTCGATTTTCCGGCCAAATGAATGATCTAGACTGTGTTGCTAACGTTAACTGGCTAATTGTTTTCAGGTAACGTTAAGGTGGTTTCTCTGTATTCATAACGTTGGTAGGTAACTAACGTCAGTGTAGCTTACATAGACGTTGTAAATAACCCCACAAGTTAGTTTTGTTTCCAGCTGGCTTGCTAATTAATGCTAGCCAACGTGTCTGACTACCCTGTGACGATCAAGCAGCTGTCGGTTTTATAATCTTCGCCGCCACTATGTTGTCCGACATAAGATATTTATATTAACTACAGTAAACCTTATTGTACTTACCCAGAGCTAACGAGATCTGCTACAGTAGCTGGCTTGCAAAAGTAGCGTAGGTAGCAATCAGTGAGACTATCTAGCTAGCATGAACAATTACCACCTTTTGTTGTGGCTAAACCACAAATTGAATAACCGTTGCAATGCATTAAATTTAACAATGATACATAGCTATCGCAGGACAATTGGTTAGTTATGACAGAGTAAGCGTTTTGACATTAAACTGAATCTGTTCAATACTAGTTCAATTATACGAGTACATGTTTTCTGTATACATGTTTTGTAGTGGTTGATTTCACCATTAGTCGTCCAGCATTCATTTTCTCTCCACTCTTTGTCAACTAAGCAGATGTCTTCCTTAAGTTATGAAATTAAGTTTATTCAGTGTATGCTGTTTTTCAGGGAGAGCATGTACTTCCGCGTCATGGAAGGCTTAATTTAGGCCTAACAATAAAACAGATGTAGACCAGCTGCTGACAGTGCGTATTCTAGTTTGTGGCCCATGACTTAGTTCAGCTGTTTTTCTGGTTGGTACAGAAGTGTGTAATTTTTCTTTCATTTTCCCTTTTTGTTGATGACTGTTGTCCATGGTATTTGTTTTGTCATGCCTGTGTATTTTGGTTTGAAAATTTACATTTGTACATATGCACTTGTCTGGAGCAAGAATTATTCAATGCTCCCCTGTCCCTAGCACAGTTCCCTTGTTCAGACTATTAATAAGCATTCCCTCATCTTAGCCATTCATGAATCTGAGGTGCTGTTTAGCATAAGCCTGGAGGGCTGAACTTTAACTTTTAATCCTATTTTTCCCAAACAGCCTCAAGATTGTGAGGCCTGCTATATTTGTTTTACTTAGGTCAAGGTGTATACAGCAGTAAATTGCTATCTTTGCAACATTAGCCAAGTATTTCAGTTCTCTCTGTTTACAGTAGTGAGAGATTTGATGGCTGTTATATTGCCTCCTAATATCTGACATGGCGAAGTCCTGTGTTCTGTACTAGCAGCAATTTTGTCAGTGTATGAATGGTAGGTTAGGTTATTAATGATTATTCTCTGATATAAAAGTATTTGGTTTAGGACCATTGCTGCATGTATTAGTTTTCACCAGTTGAATACCTATTTTAGAAAGCAGTGTAACTAAATTCCTTTATTTGATTCTTTAGTTTTCTGGCGTTAGGTAAGCTTACTGTTATAAAATGTATGCTTTAATTGCTACATTGAATTTTTAAAGATATTTTCTGGCATTTGTACTTCATTGGATGGAGACATTGGAAAATATATTTTTGCTGAATGATTCAAACAAATTTTGCCACACTGTTTTATTTTTTCCTTCCTTGTTTCAGGTGTTCATTGATCTGTTGAGGACGAGTTGGTCGTTCTTCTGCATGTGTCCTGTGTCCGAAACTCTCCCTTGTCACAGCTGCCTGTGGAGCCTGTAATGGGCCAGAACTCCCAAAGAGCACAAGCATTATTTTATTTTTAACCTCTGGCTCCTGCCCCAGTCAGGTACTTTTATGAGCTTTGTTTGACCACCACTAGCATTTTTACCATCAAATTTCAACCCACAGTGTGGACTTTCTGTCATTTAGCCCCCCCATGTCTTATGACTTTGTTTTCCCTTCCCTGCAGAAACATCATGTTTTGGAAGTTTGATTTACACACAACGTCCCACATCGACACTCTACTGGAGAAGGAGGATGTGACTCTGACAGAGGTGATGGATGAGGAGGATGTCCTCCAGGAGTGCAAGGCACAGAACCACAAGCTGGTGGACTTTCTGGTACGGCCACAATGCATGGAGGACCTGGTCACCTACATTACACAGGAGCCAAGTGATGATGTGGAGGAAAAAATCAAGTACAAGTAAGTGGTATTCATGTATACGTTAATGGCCAGGATAAAGCTTAATATTTACACATTTAGGAATGGTTTCGCAGATAGGCTTAATGTAGATTTCTATTGAACATGATTTATTTTGTCCTTGACTAGGCTTACGCTGTCTGTGAAACCATCCTATATATTTTTTTTTTTATAGATTGACTATATGTCACCCTACAATAAAACAAAATAGCAGTTCTGTAGATATCGAAGTATTGTTTTATCGTGAGATCTCTTGCAGTTCCAAGCTCTAGTACCTTGCTAGATTTGTCTAGGAAACATTGAGCACCTTCACCTCTACTGTATTCTGCCTGATGGCACATATTGCTGTTTAAGTCTGTTTTGTTGTAAGCTGTTTGGGTTTAAGCTATTTACAAGCATCTGATACTCCTGCATTCTTACTACTCAGTTCTTATAGGTTTAATGAAATAATTACTACACACTGTAGGTATTTCATCTCAAAGGTAGCCTAATATAATATTTGCTAATACAAACAAAAAAATTCTGAACAAATGTAGAATCTTAACCATTTGCCGACGGTGACATGTTTACACAGAATTGAATTACATTGATCTAGGGCTGCAGCATTAATATTATCATTATTATAGCACTGAGTATCAACACATTTGACTATAACTTAGTTAGGTCCACATGAAGCTCAGATGTGAAAGTAAAATGAAATTGGAGACTGTAACCCTCAGCACGGTAAGTTTTTGCAAATCACAGTTTGCTTTTTGGAAAACCATGTTTCTAGTTTAGCTTTGTGGCATTAGTTGTGTTTTGAACAGAAATCGTATACTTCGAGAGGTTGTGTTTGTTGTACTTTAACATAACTTCAGCAGAATGAAATCAGTGGTCTGCTTGTTCATTTTGGGTTTGTTTATAGCTGAACAGTGCCTGTTGCGAAGTAAGCATTCCCTGTGTAACTGAGCAATCAAGCTACAACTGTCGAAGTGGTCGAGTCCTTTATTTTTTTAGTCTATTGATTTAGAGCAAAATTAATTCTGTCAACTTTTGTTTATTGCAATATAAGTTTGTTTTCTTAGTACTTTAGTCTCCTAATCAGTTGTTTTTAAGATATATTTTTCAGGTTGTGAAAGTAGTGAAAGAGGAGAGTTTGTCGAAAGATCATTTAGGTCAGATTCCAACCCACGCTGCCGCGGTACTTGTGCCCCAGGGGTAGCAGCTTAAACCACTGGTCCTCCCCATGCCATTTCATTAGCTATTTTTAAGCAGCCTGATATATCATTGGCTGCTTTGTCTTATTGTTCCCTATTCTGCTGTGTTTGTCTTTGTTTTCTATGAATTCATTACACAAATCATGCCCGTCTTCATGCAAAATTACCCGTTTTGATCATAGTAAGCCATCCATGTGAGTCTAGTGTCAAATACATAATATGCGTGGTCTGAGCCTGGAATATAAACGTAGGCTATGCCCAAAACATGCTAATGCCCAATTCAGTGTTTTTTACTCAAAATTAAATTCTCTGCATTCTGAAAAGGCAGGTGCATTGGCAATGATATTCAATTTAAAACAGCAAGTTCTAACTTTTTACTGTTAAATGGCATTGTGTGCCAATTTTGATCATCCAAACTTACCTACAGGCTCCCTCCTCTGCCTTTCTGCACAGTGTGTAGCAGGAGAAGCTTTGAGTTGCATTGCTAGGTTATGTGTCAAAGCAATTAGTTAATTGTGTTACTTTTGTTGCACTTGTCACTGCTGTAATATTTCCTAGTGCAGCAGTCTAGACTAGTAAGCATGATATTTGCACTGTTACGTGTGTGGTTGTATTGCCTTGATGTTCTGAGTTGGGTGGCCCTCTGTCTCAGTCTTGTTGTTTTTGCTAACATGTGTTCATATTTCATGAATGTTGTCAATGAAGTGGCCTACAATAACTTTATTTATACTGTAGCCTGTGATTTATAAAGATGTTAGGAACACTATCACATAGTATTAAATTAATGACGATCCATTTTTAGATGATATCACCGTCTAAAATAAAGTGTTAAATGATTCAAATTGTCTGAAACATTGTTTTACAATCTTGCAGTGTGGTTACAACTGGTTAGGTAAAATTTGTATGATGGAGATTCGTAGTGTGGCTAGAGCATCTTAGGAGGTGCTGAAACCTCAGCAACCACAGAGGGTTTGTTGTTGCTATAAGCGCACAGATTCCTCTTGTAAATTCTTTAGGCCAGTCAGACTAGCCGGTGAATCGGCTCTTATGGCTCTTAACCAAAGAGAGGGCTTATTTTCCTCCTACATGTAACAAGTGCATCACCAATGCAAAAAAGTAGACTAGAAATATGTTGGTGTGAGATGCACATTGAAGTGTCTAGGGCTATTGCAATTTTTACATAATTTCCCGATCGCGATTATTGGTGCCAAAGTAATGCGTTTTCGATCTTATTAAGAAATGTTTACTCCAGTGTTGGAAACATCACTCATACCAGGCAAATTATGTCTGTTTCCATCAGTTAGAATGTCTAGCGCATGGGTGCAGAAGAGTGTTTGACATTTCTTAAAATGCATGAATAGAAATATCTGTTGCCTATTTACATTTTGGAAATGAAATGAATTTTGCTACGCGAAGAAGGCTATTTCAAATAACTAGGTTATAATACACTGCTCAAAAAATTTAAGGGAACACGTAATATTCACAGTATTACACCGAGTGAATTAAACTTCAGGGAAATCAATCTATCCAGTTAGGAAGCATAAGCGATTGTGAATCAATGTCACCTGTTGTGGTGCAAATGAAAATGACAACAGGTGCACTGGAGCGGCAACACCAAGACAACCCCTAATAAGTGAATGGTTTTGCAGGTGGTGGCCAAAGCCAATTGCTCTCTCCTTTTCCTTTCTGAGTGATTCTAATCTAGTTTTATTTTGCTGATGTCCTTGTTTCTACTGGTAGTGGTACCTGCAGCCCTTTCAGGTTGCACAGATAGTCCAGCTCCTCCATGATGGCACATCCATGCGTGCTGTCGCAAGGAAGTATGCTGTTTCTCCCAGTACGTTCTCAAGTGCATGGGGATACCAGGAGATGGGTCGTTAAAGGAGGACAGCTGGACAGGGCTGTAGAAGGGCATCAACCCAATAGCCAGACTGTTATCTGCCCTTTTGTGCAAGGAGGAACAGGAGAAGCACTGCCTGAGCCCTACCAAATGATCTCCAGCAGGCTACTGGTGTGCCTGTTTCTCAACAAACTGTCAAACAGACTCCATGAGGGTCCGGCATCCTCTAGTGGGACCTGAGTTCACAACCCAGCACCATGCAGCTGAATTGGCATTCGCCGATGAACACCAGAATTGGCAGGTCCGCCATTGGTGCCCTGTTCTCTTCACAGATGAGAGCAGATTCACATAGAGTACATGTGACAGACGTGAAAGTCTGGAGATGCCAAGGTGAATGTTATGCTGCCTGCAACATCTGGTTTGACGGTGGGTCAGCGATGGTCTGGGGAGGCATATCCTTGGAGAGTCGCATAGACCTCCACGTGCTAGCCAACGGTATCCTGACTGCTGTTAGGTACTGGGATGAAATCCTAAGACCCATTGTCACTGGTGCAGTGGTCCCAGCATTCCTCCTGGTGCAGGGCAATGCCTGGACTCCTTTTGGCTAGAGTGTGTAGACAGTTCCTGGATGACAAAGCATTGATGTCATTGCCAGGCCCTCATATTCCCCACAACTGAATCCAATTGAGAACCTCTGAGATGTTATCTATTGGTGCTGCTGACGCCAGCAATTAAGACCACAGACTGTCTAGGAGCTCACTGATGTCCTGATCCAGGCCTGGGAGGAGGTCCTCCAGGACACCATCTTCCATCTCATCAGGAACATGCCCAGACGTTGTCGTCAGTGCATACAGGCATTTGGGGGCCATACAAACTACTGGGTCACATTATGAGTTGCCATGATGAAATTCATGCAAGTTGGAAAAGCCTGTGATTTCAGTTGTTTACTTAGATTTTAATTTGAGTTTGAATTCCGCCCTCAATTGGTTGGTGATTTTGGTTTCCGTTGACTGATGTTGTTGAAATTTAGTTCTTAACAAATTACACAATGTACACAAAAGATTTTCATCTTTAGTATATCTAGTTCATCTAGACCCATGTATTTCATTGTTTAAGAGGCATGGGATGCTATGCTATGAACAATGAAATTGGTCAACTTAAATATTTGTGTGACGATCGTCAACTAAAATGTGGTAATTGTGACTGTCCTAGCGGTCTTATTTGTCCTAATAAGTAGATAGCCTGTTACCTTACTGGAAAAAAGTACTGGAACACAAAGATGCCATCTTCCCATTCACTGTTTATTGTTTAGGCAATGCCGATATGCAATCTTTAGTGAATAATTTTTTAATACATTTGAAAATAATGGAACATAAAGCACAATAGCCGTCATTCATTTACCATTCTTAAGAAGAAATTCTATCAAAAAACCCACTTAAGTAGTTCCTACAGGGATTCTGACATTCACCCATGTTTTCTTATTTGGCATTTATCATCTTAGGTAAGAACAGAATCCATGTGCACTCAGGAGCACACTTATGCACATTTGAGTGCTGACATATTTGTGCCAAATGTAGTAATTTAATTCTACAATTGTATATTATATAAGATTAAATTACTAAAATATTTAATCATATGTAATATGTTTATAATAATTTACATTATTCCAGTTTTTCAATCGTTTTTTTTGCCTAAGATTTGAGAGAACATTTTCTTTTAAATCCTCTTTTATGCTCCCTTTGGATACACTGAACATGTTCACTGAACGAGTAATAGCATCCAATACATCTTTTTTAAAAGTTATCCACTACTGATGCTGCTGAATGTGAAAGCTTGTTTGCTGTTTACTTCCTGTATTAGTACCTCCACATCAGAACTGCTGATGTTTGTTGTTTTTTTACATTTGGAGACCAGTGCTCCACTGTCTGTATAGATTTTGGTTTGGGAATTATTGACCTCAACATTTCTGTGTGCACACCACCCTGCAGACTCATGCCCTTTTATGGGGATTGGCAGGGTGTTTACCTTGATACTTGGGTGCTTTTTATGTGGTTATGGGTGAGGTGTTAGCAGCTGCATAGCCTGCGACATAGTTCATATTTTATCAATTCTACCAATCACCATTGTAAAACTAGCTTTTCTTCAGGTTTACCTCACAAAATAGTTGAAAAGTGCTAACAGTATTACAGTTTTGATTATAGTTATGTGCAAAGGCTCTCAATAGCCCAATGTTTAATGAGCTATTTATTAAAAGTTTGTTCACATGCCAGCAGTAGAAAGCCTCCCTTACTGTAAGATAAAATTATGATTCGGAGTACTGTTGTAGCCTTGTTAATTACATCCACTTTGATTAGTGCAGCCAGAACCCTACTATGTATTGAACATATTTTTCCATCTTATCTTTGGGCAAGTAAAACATTTTGTAGTAATTTTTATTATGAACCAGTTTAACAGCCTTTGAGGAATGTTACCAGGGCAGCTGGAGCAATTAGCATTATCTGTCTTGATATTATATTTTATCTTTGGGGTAAGGGGATTTGAATCAGGGACCTTTCAGACACTAGTCAAATTCATGTCTTTACCACTAGGCCAATAATTAGCAATACTTGACTTGATTGCTAACCCTCCCCTATTGCCCCTCATGGGTCCCATTTCGCTGACACGAAAGGCTCCTGATTATTAGGCCCCTGGTGAGTAAAATAAATCTGGTATTACATTATTGGTACACTATTTTTTAATTTTGTTATCAGGATCTCTTAGTGGTAGATTTAATGTACGATGTGGTCTGCGGATATGGAATTTTTACAAAAATGTAAATTGGATACAATTCTTCATATGCATAAATAAAAACGTACTACAAACTAAGTAATGTGAATATTTGGACACAAGTGTGCATGTACTGCCAGATGCACAAGACAAGTACACATGCCATATATAAAAACGGGTACTGATTTTAAGTGTGTTTGATAGCCTACTATATTAAGTAAATTGCTCAATTTACATTTTGTGCTATTTTCAGGTACCCCAACATATCCTGTGAACTCCTTACCTCAGACGTTGGACAGATCAATGACAGACTTGGAGAAGATGAAAGTTTACTTATGAAGCTGTATGGCTTTTTGCAAAACGAATCTCCCCTCAACCCTTTACTTGCAAGCTTCTTCAGCAAAGTCTTGAGCATCCTCATCGGAAGGAAACCAGAACAGGTAGGCTGAATATAGAATCATAGCCATAATCACTCTGATTTTGCAATGTTTGTCACTGCATTGTCTTGTAAAAGCTCTAGGAGAAATGTACTTTTTCTCTCAAAAATAACACTTACAGATTGTCGAGTTTCTGCGGAAGAGGGAAGACTTTGTGGACTTGATGATTAAACACATAGGGACCTCTGCCATCATGGACTTGCTGCTCAGAATGCTGACCTGCATTGAACCACAGCAGCTCAGACAAGATGTGCTAAATGTGAGTTGTTTTAGTTGACTTGTAATGTGTTGTTGTAATTTACTTACTGACCAATTGCCCTCAACTTGCTCCTTGTTTGCAGTGGCTGAATGAGGAGAAGGTAATCCAAAGGCTGGTTGATATGGTGCAGCCTTCTCAGGATGAGGATGTAAGTTGCATTTCAGTGGCTTTTGTTTTGTCCTTGCTGCGGGATTATATTGTGATTGAATAACTTGGTTCTTTCCATTGGTAAATTGGGAGTTGTCGAGTGTCTTAACAGGTATCTGTCTCCTCATGCAGAGGCACTCAAATGCATCCCAGTCTCTGTGTGAGATCATCCGCCTCAGCAGAGATCAGATGTTCCAAGTGCAGGGCTGCTCAGAGCCAGACCCCTTACTGGCCACACTGGAGAAGTAAGCCTCTTGGCAGATATATATCTTTTTAGCTGAAGTGTTGTTTATGGCTTGCCCTCTGTGGGCAATTTCAGTATTTATTATGAAATTATATAAAATGTGATATATTTAAGGTTGTAAATCTTTAGATAGCTTAGACAGGGCATTGTATTATTCTGTAGTCTATACATTAATGATGTTTAGCTTATTAAAGCGACCAACTTTATTCCTCACTGTCCTGGCATCGCCCCGAAGTACAATTTTAACCTTCCCAACCTTCCCAGATTTTTTTTTACATTTTGAAATACCAACATGAGTTAAGGTCATTGGCAATACAAATTAATTTCTGACACAGCTGACAATACATAAACCATGTTTGTTTCGATATTTTTTAAATTCATTTATTAATTGAACTCTAATTTATACATTATAATATTCCATGGCGATGATGTTGAGATACTATTCCACCACTAGCTGCTCGGTTAAACAACATAACACCACAATATAGTGTACTAAAAAGAATGTGTTCCCCAGACTACACTCTGCGTCACCCACACTTTCATCCTATATAAACTAACCATAACGTCAGCCAGCAAAATATATAGTTACCTGATCATAACTCAAGTGTGTCTGCTATACACTTGGGCAGCTAGTAAACACATTTGTGTAGTTAGCTAGCGAAGTCAAATATTTTATTTAGGCTGAGGTTTTGTATTTGAGTGTTATAAGGAATGAATATATAGCATTATGATCTCTGAAATGTTTGTTGATTGTGACCGTAGTTCAGCCTACCTATTCAGTAGGTCTGTCTTGCAATTGTTTGTTATTATTAGGCTATTGCATTGCATTTTCTGTCCTATTGCATTGGGTTGATTACAATATACTATGTTTCTCTACATGAAGGATATGGTCTATGGCAAATTGGGGAATCAGTGATTGGACCATTTGGCATGTGGCCCTGCTTGTCACTCATTGCATAACATGCTTGTAAACTGGCAGAACCTAGTGGCTGGAAACAAGTTCAAATATAGTAGAACATGATTTTTGACAGGGCGTTGCCTGGCTGTTTAACATTGTCAGTAGAGAGTTGTTATCCAACACTCAAGCCTAATCCCTAGGACTCAAAGCAGCACTAGAACTTGCATTATTCAATTACATACATCCATGCTAAAACTAGTATGATCTTTTTATCACATTGCCCACTTATATAGCATTAGTGAATTTCTTTTCTCTTCCTCAGGCAAGAGACTGTGGAGCAGTTGCTGTCCAACATTTTCGACAAAGAGAAAAATGACTCTGCGATTGTCAGTGTAATTCAGATTCTTTTGACACTCTTTGAGACACGAAGACCAGCGTAAGTTAAGCATGTCCTGTTTCGATATTAGTGTTTCATCGTTTGTTATTGTTTTATAAGTTAGTCTGATCTGCTGCTCCCTTACAGATTTGAAGGCCATTTGGAGATATGTCCCCCTGGGATGAACAACCCATCTTTCTCAGTCAATCAGAGCATTCTAGAGGCTGTCAGACCCAGGCTCAAAGACTTCCATCAACTGCTCCTGGAACCTCCAAAGGTAATACTTTACATACCTGTCATATTGAGCCCTAAACATGGTCCATTGATGCAATAGTCTGGTTTCTCATGAGATGGACCTTACCGTTATCCCAGGAAACACATCTCTGGTGTTCATCTATTGATTTAAATTGATTTATTTTTTTATTTGAGGAGAATTCATAGACCTTTTATGGCGCGTGTCCACTGCATGGTACCAGCTTGACTCCGCTCTACACGCCTCGCATTTTTTGCTTGGCCAAAATTTAGGATAGTACCTGGTAACAGATACCTTTTTTACCTGCTCTATCGAGGTTCCGAGCGAGCTGAGGCGATACCAAAAGGTGACTTGAAAACACGGAAGTGTTTGATTTGTCAAGAATGACTCCAAGTATGCAGCAAAGCAAAACAAGCTGTTCTGCTGTTAGCTGTTCAGTGTCAGAGAATGGTTTTATGAGATTTCTGAGAGCATTAGAAATTAACACACAAGCCTGATAACAATCATATTTGTCAAAATCCTTTGACTGGTCTATAAACAAGACCGCACCATTTAGTTTATCATCTAAGGTTCTTGCAGTATAATTGGTAACCGGTATTGATGCAGTCTGTGCTGTACCTTGGCCTTAACCCTGGTTGATTCATATTTACAATTCTGTTCGTAGTCAGATGAGTGTGGCTGTTTATTCACCAATGATTCCAGTTTCTTTTCTAGACAATTTAGTGATTGCGTGTTATGTGGTTGCCAGTCTCCTCTGTTATGGTGTGTCAGAACACGGGCAGATTTCTGAACTTTCAAAATAACTTGAGAGGTTGGATAAAACAATATGAGCCACTGAACCAGCTGTAATTGGTGAAACGCATCCAGGTATGTCTGGCTCCAGAGTGTCAGTTCCATTGACTTCGAGATCCATCCCACAGGAAGTAGTTCTGAAGTCAGACTTCACTTCTCTGTGTTGAGAAATACACAGATTCCTCCGTTTCTTTAATGACTACCAATTAGGATCCGAGTTTCTCTTTCTAGCCTCTCAGTGTTTCCTTTGTGTTGCAGTGAGACGTAGCTCTAGAAAATACTACAATTCTAAAATGGCTAACAGGATCAGTAAGGTCCAGAGAAATACCATCACAGACAGTATATCTCTTTCTTGTGCATTAGTTGTTTTTAAATGAGAAGTTTATTATTATTTTTTATATTGATCTTGCAGTTTTACCTGGTAATTAACTGGGTCATTTTATGATAAACACAAGTCATTTATATTGAGTCCCTATTAATTTCACTAAGCTATTACAAAATGTCTCCAGTAATCATCAAATCTGTCTCCTTTTGTTCAGACTGTGGTCCTTCCTCAAGCTTGATTAACTAGTTCAGTCCAATAATGGTTTTATTTGCATTACCAAGATTAAATATAGTTTAAATGAGAGCCTGGTATTTCTGTTAATTACCATATTTGCAGAAGAATATAATGAAAACCACATGGGGAGTGCTGGACCCTCCAGTGGGCAACACCCGGCTGAATGTGGTCCGTCTGGTGGCTAGCCTCCTCCAGACCAACACGCTTATCATCAACATGGAGCTCATCAACCTCAACACTCTAGGAGTGATACTTGTAAGTTTTCATGTCTGCTATTCGTAAATGTGTTTACTAGTTGTTCGTGCTGAAACGCTAATCTGGGTTCAATGATGTGCACATTATTTTCAGTTTCTGATAAGAAAATAAACATTGGCTGTCAATATGGGGTACTGGGGGACCCTTGTCAACAGTAATGAATCATTTCAACAACTTTGGGACATTTTTGTTGAACAATGTTTGTTCTTTCTCAGGATATGTATTTCAAATATATATGGAATAACTTCCTGCATATACAAGTTGAAATATGCACCGCAATGATCCTTGCGATGCCTCCAGCTCAAAGTGAAAACCCAGAAATCAACAGAGATCAGGACCAGGAACCTGTCAGAGAAAGTCACCTGATCAAGCATGTGAGACATCCTTGCCAAAACACATGAAAAGAAAATGGTATTCAAATGAGACCAGTAAATTAACTGCTTTTGTACTCTCTTTGTGTTTTTAGCTTTTTCAGAAGTGCCAGTTTATACAGAGAATTCTTGATGCATGGAGCTCCAATGAGAAGGAGCAGTAAGTACTGTTATTACTCATGACCTTTTGTCACTGCAGTATGATTTTAGAACAGGGGTTTTCAGTCTGAGACGGAGCATTCCATCAGAAAACATCGAGATAACACCCAGATGAAGTTATTTTCTTTATATATGTTATTTTCTGTATATATAAAGTAATTTTCTTTTAAGACTTCATATACAAGGGCTGCACAATCAATCTAAATCATAAGATTTCTAAACCGCAGAAAGCTGTGATTCTGTCTTGTTATTTTTACACTGAATCAGAATATTTTTTTACTGGTGTGTCATCCTCCCTATAGTCATAGTCTTATTTTTATGCAGTTTATTAGGACTTGATTTTAGAATCCATTCGCCTACTCAAAAATAATAATTTAGATTATTATTAAGAATGTTGGAGTCTGGCAAGCAAACAGTGTGATCATTTCAGTCAACACATCTACAAGTACTCTTACAACACATCTCAACCTATGTTTGCGATTTGAAGACATTGAACATTTACAATTCAAATGTCCAGCTGTATGTCTTAAATCAATCAATGAATCTATACAATAATTTGTTCTGATTGTGCCTCTCACTCCCAATTTATTTATTCCAAGTAAGCAACATTTGGTATTCTTAAAATATCCCAATTCCGTGATTTCCCTATCATTAATAAAAGTAACAGCCACAACCCAATAAAGTAATAACATGTGCAGGTCAGAACCATCGAAGGTGTGACGTAGAGCGCACTGTGAAAGAATAGTGTGTGCAGAGGAAGAGGATCAATGAAGAAAATGAACGCAGAGGACAATGTGATTATTATATAATTAATCTTCTGTTGTTTGGGAATCTTTCGGGTTCCAGAGAGATGTCACAAACTAATGTAATATGAAAACCTGTAAGACTGTGGTTGGAACAACACACAGCAACACAACAAACTTATTTCAACACTGGAGACTGCACCATTTGGATTTGAATAAAATATTGCGTGGTAAAGCAGTCTCTTGTCAAACCCCAAAATACTCAGAGACATACAGAAATAATAGAGCCAAAGATGTGCTCCATAACACTTCAAAAGGGCATATTAATTGTTGTTTATGCTATCGCAAGTTAAATCTCATTGTCTATCAAAAATATAAACAAAATATTTTGGACCATATCGTGCAGCCCTTACTGCCACAAATGGACTGGATACTCTGAGTCTGAGAAACTGCAATCAATTAACTGAACATCCTGCATAGGACAATAAAAAGACTGAAGATGGCTTGTACAATAGAAAAGGTCTAGTGGCTCTGACTCATCCAAACAGGTTTTTAAATAGTGCGAGGGGGCAATGCTTGCGGTTCATTGACAACCACATTGAAAGCCATTACCACAATTAACAGTTTGATAATCCCCTTGGTGCTGTCAATTGCTAGGTTTGAGACTGTCAAAATGCATGGATGATGTGATAAAACGAAATTTACGGCATTACAAAATAAATGTAATATATTTGTCATTGGTTGCAAAATAATCAGTTTGTGTAGTAGGCCCGTGAAACAGAAAAAGAATGAATTGGCTTTTGGCAAAGAGGGTCTAGCCACAATTCTCTCCACAATTCTCTTTTGAAGCTTATTTTTAATATACAGAGAGTATTGACATCTACGATAACTTCATGCAGATTTAAGTTGTGTGGGCTGCATTTATAACTATCATCACAAGCGCTGTGTAAATAAATCAATCCTTTATCCATGCCTGCCTGCTTCCTGATGAGTCTTTGTCCATATGACTGCTAAGGTCCCTTCATTGAAGAGATGCTTAATAACATGCTAGGTTTTAGTTGTTTTGAATGTCATTCCCGCTAATAAGAACAAGACAGACACGCAGTATCTAGCAGTCAACAATGTATATATGTTAAGAGCCAGTTATTTGATGACTGCTTTCCAATCACTTTTGCACCTCCCCTGAAGCTCTCTGGTGCCCCTCACACTTTAAAAACACCTGGTTTAGACCATAAGGCATTGAGCTTGGTCAGTTTTGACTCCTGTGAACTGTGTGGTCATTTCCCCGGTTAAGGCTCAATGTACACTTATCACCTCAGTGAGTTTCTTTCTTGCAGGGCTGAGGGTGGACGTCGGCGAGGCTACATGGGCCATTTAACTAGAATAGCCAACTCGATAGTGCACAACAGCGACAAGGGGCCCAATAGTGCACAGATACAGCAGCTCATCTCTGGTCAGTGTGATTTCAGAGACTTTCTTGGAGTTGAAGCTCCAAGAAAGTAATTCCTCAAAGTAATACGAAATCAAATATTTTGTAGGTTCTGAATTCAGGTGGAGTAGCCTGACTTATTTCTTTGGTTTATTTCAGAGCTCTCAGAGGATGATAAAGAGAGATGGGAGGCCTTCACTTCTGGTCAGCTAGCGGACACAAATAAGAAAAATACTGTAGACCTGGTAAGTTTCATCTAGACAATTTTGCTCAATGCGCTTATACTCTATGTTGCCAGTGCACTGTCAAGTTCACCAAACTGAAGAGCAGAATATGAAGCACCTCCAGTAGTTTGGGGTCTAACTCCATCTTACCTCAATGTTTTGGTTATGTTTTGGTTATTTTGAGGTGTTGCGTTAAATATAGTAAATGTCAGGGAATGTATTGATGGAATTGTGTTCCTAAGTTGTTTCTCTAAGAAGTGGTCCTTTTACCACAAGTTCCATTGACGGGTAGCCCTATTCTACACTGTCACACACTGTTTTTATGTAAAAAGTCACATCTGGGATCTAGCTATTGATTACCTCAGAGGGGGAAATGAAGATGTACAACCCAATGCTTTAGCCTATTTCTGTATAGCAGCTATGTTGCATCATTTGGACTACATGTGATGCATATTACTAATGATTCCAGGAACATGACTGAGTTCAGTTTACATGACCACAGACCTCAACCCAGTAAAGCATCTTTAGAATTAGATGGCGTAAGCTCTTTGCATATACTGCTTCAGCAACTATGACCCTGTCCTGTTCTAGAGGGGGGGTTGTACATAGTGCTTGATTGGTGCACCTAAACTGGCCACTGTGTGGCTGTTTGCAAAGCACTCAAATACCCCAGAGTTCATATGAGCTACCAGAATCCAGTTTAAAGGACGTCTTGTAGTTTTCGTAATATGGTTGTTTGCATTGTGCCCTAGGTGAACACGCACCATATTCACTCATCCAGTGATGATGAGGGTGAGTTCAAGGACAGTGGATTCCACCAGGATTCCTCTCTACAACAAGTAAGTCTGTAACTGGATGAGACTATAGAAATACAGCAAAATCAGCATATTCCTGTTTATTCTAGTTGACATAATACTAGTCTAATGTCTAGTATTAGTAGTACTCTTCTAAATGTAAGTATGCATGTGCTCCTCATCTTAAACTATCAACCTGTAGCCTCACTATTAGCTAATTGTTTTGAATCGAAGTACTTGAAGCATTTTGTAGTGCCAAGACTATATCATTATCGTTGGTCCTGGGTTTGCCAGGCCTTTTCTGATTATCAGATGCAACAAATGACGTCCAATTTTATTGAGCAGTTTGGCTTCAATGACGAAGAGTTTGCTGATCAGGATGATGTCGTGGAGTGAGTACTGATTCTGCATGATGTTTTCCTCAATCTGATATAATACTGGTTGTGCCGTTTTACACTGGGTTTGAAGGTCTCTACTATTCTGTTGATATACTGCTGCTTAATTTCTGTATCTCTGCTAGATGCCCCTTTCTTCATGGTTAAATACATGATTTTAATTTACATCTGCATAATGAAATAATTATCCAAACAATGGTATTTTATCCTTAGATTGTGGGCAGAAATTGGTTGGTAATTTGGATGCTATCATGAATTAATTCCCCATGAAAGCCAAATTTCCCTTTTAATTTCGAACAATTATCTTATAATGCAGTTCTACCATTTAAAATTGATATTTTAACATTTAAACCCTGTGTCACTTAAATAAGGGACACTTATTTTTTCACAACTTGTTGTTAGATCGTTCTTCTTAGACATCAGGCTGAGGAACCATCTAACATCAGGCTGAAAAGGAAAGTTCTACTTCCATAAAGACTAATGCTTTTTTGGGAGTACAGACAGTGATATTGTAATTTGCAAGTTAAGTTTAGTTCCTAGTATGTCCGGGGGCCGCGTACTGGTCTGCTGTGTAGGTGATGTTATTTGGGTAATCTGCTTGGGGGCTGGGCTCCTGTGGAGTGTCCAGCTGACTGGGGTTTCTGCATTAAGCTGCTTTAATGTGAGTGTGCCATCATAGTCCTTGTAGTTTCTGGGCCTCTGTGTAGGAGTCCTGAAGCCATTGTGTTAAGTCATTGTCTCACTGAACTAACCTTTGTTTTCCTTAACATTACAGTATTCCCTTTGATAGAATATCAGACATCAACTTTTCCTTGAACACAAATGAAAGTGTAAGTATTTTAAAAGGATGATTCATTCCATATTGCGCTCCATACTAATGTTTACCGTAACATTTAAAATTCTAATGCCTTTAAATAGTGCTCAGAAAATATTTCACTTGCTGTTCAGGCATCGCAGCCTGACGTTTTCTCTATCTTATTGTCCTTTAACCTTTTCCTGGTGTCCTTCAGGCAAATATAGCCCTGTTTGAGGCCTGTTGTAAGGAGAAGATCCATCAGTTTGAAGATGCAGGGTCTGATGAAGAAGACATCTGGGATGAGAAAGATGTCACTTTCGCTCCAGAAGCCCAGAGACGTCCTCGGTACGGCCTTTTAGTGAATATGTACCTTCAATAGCTGAAGAAACTCCAAAGCTGATTTAAAATTGGGTTGGTTGGTTGATCAGTTGTATTGTCGTGTTTCCATTCTACCACATTAGGAGTTCTGGCAGTACAGATAGTGAGGAGAGTACAGACTCCGAGGAAGAGGATGTTAAACGGGATCCATTTGAGCCTAACAACGGCAGCTCTGATGACCGAATGGAAGTGGATCCGACTGAGGGTGAATGATTGCTCTGTGTTGGAATGGAACTGGTCATTTGACGACTGCTGCCCTGTTAGACACACCGGCTCTGGGGTCATCTTCAGGATGAACTCCATGGTGTCACTCCTAGCTCTTCTGTGACTGCTGCCCTGTTAGACACACCGGCTCTGGGGTCATCTTCAGGATGAACTCCATGGTGTCACTCCTAGCTCTTCTGTGACTGCTGCCCTGTTAGACACACCGGCTCTGGGGTCATCTTCAGGATGAACTCCATGGTGTCACTCCTAGCTCTTCTGTGACGGCTGCCCTGTTGTTTCAGGGCCGGTGTGGACAGCTAACTTTGACGACATACCCATGGACACCGGGAGTTCTACGGCGATGGGAGCCACTGCCCCAGTCATCCCTGCCCCGTCCTCCCCCTCCTCTCCTGCCGTCCTACCAGAGCCTGCTGGCTGGCACTCCCCCAACGCCTCCACTGACACAGCCACGGGCTGGGCAGACTTTTCTAGCAACTTCTCGCCGGTCAGGTAAAGGTTGAAGACTCTTCCACCAGTCACAGGCCCAAGGCGTTAAGAGGCCACAATGTTAGCCTGCTGTGTACTTGAAATAAGGATACGTTGGCATTATTCTGTTGATTCTCTTGTCTTTATAAGTGTCCTCTGTTTAAGTTTGATTATTTTTAGTGTTCAAATGCAATACTTCTGGGGATTTGATGTTCTAGCCCCAAAGATCCCTTGAGGAGCAATTCCCCAGTAGCCATGGAGACCTGCATAGAGACAGGGGACCCCCTGGGTGTCACTGCATCAATGCAACCTGAAGGTGAGCGCCACCATGTGCTGCACATGAAGAACTGTTTAGTTCCTGGCTCTAGTCTGACTCATGATGCCTGTTTAATGTCCCAGAAACTGACCAGTGGCCAGGGGATGAGGCAGCCCAGCCACCCAGCTCCCCTGGAGGGAAGGCTGGGGGCCGTTCAGATGCAGAGGAGACAGTCACCACTGAAACGGTCACCAACGGCTCTATGAAAGAGACCGTTAGCCTTACTGTAGATGCCAAAACGGAAACCGCTGTTTTCAAGAGGTACGGCTTCTGTTAACAGACCATTTCTCTGTTCTCCAGTCACCAGTCCTTCCCCTACAACACAGCCATTCACCTTAAAGTGCATGTGGAATTGTCCTCTGCTTTGCCATGGTCCATCCAGGCAAAGCAGGGACATTCCTGTAGACTTGTATGAATATCGATATACCATTTATGTTTTACCAAAACTGCCGTACATACATTGTTGTCTGTTTGTGTTGTTTGAGAAACTGTCCTTCACTTTAACTGCAACACTTACAACATGAGCTTCCTCTTTCTCTCTGGCGTGCGTGTGGCTTCAGAGTGTTGAAATCTTATCGGTATGTACAGCCAATCGGGGGGCAGACGTCTGCCGTGTATTGTTTTCATGTCAGCCACTGAGTTTTTATTTGATTTCTTATTATGAATTATTTTGCCATCTCCATTTGCATGCCTATATCTCAGATTTATTGATTTGGTCGCCGCTCATCGTCAATGACGGTGTGAAATGCCAGTTAGCCTTCAGGATTAGCCACTCGCAGGCTTTCTGGAATGGCTTTGTTGTCAATGTTGATGTTCGGTTTCAGTTGTGGGTGTGGATTGGCGAAAGCAGTCTTCAATATGTATCCTCCACCACCTTGTGCTGGTGTCTGATTGGCTTTGGCGGCAGCACATGGCATTTTGAGGTGGCTGGAATAAACTGGAGAGAGATGAGTCCTAGCATGGCAGTTGTCATTTCTGCATGCAGAGACAGTAGTAGTGAGCTTTACTTTAAAGCTAAATGTCATCTAGGTAGAAATGCACATAACTTTACCCGGGCAATTTGTTTTAAATTGACTGGTTGGCTGAAGTGAAATAAATAAAAACCTAATATAACTGGCTGATGAAATACCATTTATGTATTAAACATCATGGTTTTAGTTTTGCTCAGTAATTCTGGTACATTTTGGTGTTTTTATTGACAAAAAGCAAGACTGATGGCTGACATGAGTTTAATCTATTTGGTGAGTCCTCTAAACTGGCACTATCACCTCATGTTCTGCTCTCCAAAACAACCTCACTATTGAAAGGAGGCAAACTCCTTCCTGTAAGTGGGCTGTCACAAAAATGGACTCCTGCTTCTCTCCATTTGCTGTACATTTTGATCCTTGCATAAATTTATATCCGCCAACCACATTTCAACACATTTGTGTCCCATTGCTTTGGTGTGTGTTGTCCTCCATTAAGCATGTGTCAGTCTTTTCCGTTCTGTCTTAACCGTGGTGTTCTGTCTTCTATAGTCCTGTATGCCTGGAAATGGCAAGATCTCTGTAAATGTATTTCCCCTGCAGTGAGGACGAGAAGTTGTCTACCTCAGAGGACGCATCTGCGAAGTACGTTGTGGGGGAGAGTGGAACACCAGAGAAGGGCGTCCCTGCCTCAGTCCAGACTGCCAGCAACTGTCCGAAACTAAGGTCTGATTCCATGATGTGAATTCCTATCCCCACTGTAACTGACTAGCATTAATGAGGTATTCAGACATTTTCTTATTGCTGCCATGACTGTCCAGCGGCTTATGAGAACCTAATTTCCTCCCCTTCACAGTGCAAAACATTCAGATGATGCTGTTAATGGACCCCTGGAAGATGCAGCAGCGATGGATGAAGCCAAGTAAGGCCCCGTCAATCAGTTTGTACAGCGCTTATTTTTGTGCAGGGGGTTTGACTTTGCATGGCCATTAATGATGTTGCTGTGATCGGGAATGAAAATGAGTCCTTATCGATTTCCCAGAGGCACTTTGAAGAGGTTTTGAAAGCACTAGATTAGGCCAATATACTGTCCCAATATTAAAGTATTCACATTATAAGGAAAACGATGTTGTAGTTGCACATTAATATTCTTAATTGCTATACGGTATGTTGAGAGTTTTGCCTTTTGCTACTTAATGAAATGATGTCTGACAACTAGTGTAAATAAAAGGCAGCAAGGTTTGAGTGGCATATGGGTCAGTGTTCAGGATGTATAATTCACTAAGACATGATAATGTAGAAACAAAATGCTCTTCAAACTGCACAATGCCTTGCGCTGGAGTTTCATATCAACTTCATGCCTGTGGTGGACTGCACCAATGAGATCCGGCATAGCCTAGATCAAACATGTTGCAGCATCAAATAATAGAAGATAGAATAAAGAAATAGGCTCATAGCTTGGAAGAATGTACTGCAGTGGAAGAAAAGCATGGCTGTGTAGCTGCGGACTTTGGGAATATTTTGGAATACAAACTTATTTCTCCAACTACACACAATACCCTGTGATGTCAAGGCAGAAACTACTTTTTAGAAATGTGCCAATTTATTGAAAGTAAAAGGCATAAATAACATATAATTAAATAAGTATTCGGAACATGTATTCAATTCGCTCTTGGCAGTGATCACAGCTCCCGGACTTCGGAGGGCTCCTACAACTTTGCACACCTTGATTTGGACACAGTTCCTCCCGTTCTTTCCTGTAGATACTTTCATGCTCTGTTTTTGGATGAGTGTCGATAAACTGCAGTTTTCAGGTCTATAGATGTTCAATGGGTTTCTAGACAGGGCTTTGGCTGGGAAATTCGCAGCGATGTCTCTTGTAGCCACTCCAGGGTAGGCTTGCTGTGTGCATTGGGTTGACATGCTGAGCGATTCCTTTTCGCCCCAGTCTGAAGTCCTGTGCACTCTGGATCAGGTTTCCTTCAGGGATCTTTGTATATTGCTCAGTTCATCCTTCCTTAATACTGGCCAGTTTCTGCCGTTGAAGAGCATCCTTCCACCTTGTTTACACCAGACGTAGCACTTGGCATTCAGGCCTAATAGTTTGATTTTGTTCTAATCAGACCAGACAATCAAGCTGAGTCCTTCAGTCCTTTTATTCCAAAGTTGCTTCCGCGACATCAGCCCTTCAAGTGAGAGCAGTTATTCATTCGTCCACTCGAGCTATAACAAGGGCTGTGGGGGCAGCTTTTGAAAATAGGACCAGCATGTCAGATCAGTGGCTGTCAGCTGCATCTGGTTTTGTTGGGGAGTTCTCTGGGGGGAAAGTGGCTTGGGCATGTGTTGAGGGACTATACTTTGTGTTTGGAGTCCAGCCAATAATTCCAAGATGGTCTTTAATTTCAGTCATGGATCTTTGTTGATTTAACCTCTTTGTGTATCTTCCCCGTGATGTTACTTACTGTCCTCTATCTGCACCCGTACAGAAGAGAGCCGAGTTTGGCTTCACCAGAGGCAGTTGTGAACGGCCCAGCGTGATGTGCATTTCCTGCCAGCCTGTTCCTGCCACGCACAGCTTTTCGCCTGGTCCACCAGTAGAGGGCAGTGCCAGTCCAGAGTCAGAGCTGCTGCACTAACCACCAGATCAGGACCAGCAATATTCACATTAGGCTATTACAGACAGTTGTACAGACAGTTGGATGAAGAGAGACATACTCTAATGGATACAGATTTTTTTTTTATTTGTTTATATACTATTGTTCTTATGAGGTGATCTGTCTGAAATCTTGCCACTCGAAGTTAGTCATGTTGCTATAGTTAAAATGATTGTATGAATAAAAATATTTTATAAAAAGAAAATGTATACAGAAACGGAAGATTAATAACTGAAATTTACCAATTGGAAAACTCTGTGTGACCTAAAGAAAATAGCATTCCCCTTCTGCACAAGTCTTTATTTCCAGGTAAATGCAACAGTTACTATAATGTTAATCGGCAACCCATGTTGGTCTATTTATCAATACACTTGTTGTTAGGGAATCAAAAGCATTTTAAATATTCAAAGTTTATTTTGCCACAGGTATTATTTGTAAATGTTTCTTGTATACTTTCAACATGAGCAAGATTGGAAAACCTTTGGTATAGTTTTTAACTTAATTTATTAAGGTAGATTATAATGTTCTGTTACTAAGAGCCATACACATGTTCTCTTCCCCTCATGACAACATTCAACTGTACAAACCCCGAGGCAAACAACTGTACGAAGTTGCATGTAGCTAGTGAGTGTTAACACTGTCTGAAGGCTTGTGGTAAATGGGTCCCATTATACAACTTTTCCCATATTACTCAAGTCGACCTTTCTACCTGCAAAATGATGGGGTTGTAATGAATATTCTTGGTATTGCTTCAATCATGCATCATTGATTCTTTTTAATAAAAAAGGTATCTGTGCCAGCAATGAAAAGGGGATGAACTATATAAGGACTTCTACCCTATTTTATTGGATATTTTGTGATAATCTCAAGATAATTCTTATCAATTCAGGGCACTGTTTGATTCATCTCTGTTCACTTCAATTACTACTTGTCACTTTTCTGAACTTGTTCCTTCCAAGGCTGTTCTATAGTGTGGGGTTCTTTTTTGGATGGGTCATGTGGCAGGTCTATGTCAGTAGAGCTACTGCTGAATAGTTTAAACACAAATGGCTGGAATGACCAGTGGTATTGACTGTAAATCCGTAGCCCACCAACACTTGGAACATGTTTAATGATGATAAGCTATTATACATCCACAGGGAAATATTTCGTTCTATATTTTCCAGATTGATGGGTCATTAGGTTTGTTGTTTTATGTACTGTCACGCACTGCTCAGTCATCTTATCACGTGGCCTTCTCAAATGATGAACAACTCTCCTGAAGACCCTCTGACATCACCTTCACAAACAATGACATGGTTGGTATTTCTTTTGCTGGTACACATCGGTAATATTATATACAGTTAATTACATGAAAGTATACTTAACTGTTTCCAGCAATCCTGAACAATCGTGTCTAGATGCTGCTGGGAGAAGAAATCTAAAGTCAATTTACTTATTTCTTGTAAAGCTTGTGTTCTGTTTACTTAAAAGGATAGTTTGGTCAATTTATTTTTGTGAAAAATTGCTCCATTGGCGTTCAAGAACAACTCAGGGTTTGGTGTTTCACCCAAAAATGAATCTAGGTTGAACTATCCCCTTGAGCAAGAAATTGGCAGTGTATATATATGTATATATAATATATAAGGCCATCTAGTTAACGTTATCTGTAGTTTGGAATATCAATTCTTCCAGCCTGTACTGCCTGACATAACTAATCAAATGAACACATTTTACACATTCTAGGCTAGTGGTACAACCTGGAGCCAAATTAATTAAAGTCACTGGAAGACACATTCAAATAACACCTTACTCCAATACAGTTTATAATATAATTATAAACATATAATGACAATATAATGATATCTTCCAAATAAAAAAAAATATGAATTACCTTAAACACACTTGAATTAGTGTTGAAGGGATTGTTTAAAATGTTCTAGCTTAATGTTCTTACTATCTCAAAAACTTTTGACTTTGCCTATAACGGCTTCAATTAAGGAAAGTGTATTTATGATTGTCAGATGTTGGTTTTCCAAAACAACTGAAGAAGAATGCGCCCACTGTAAGTCGCTCTGCATAAGAGTGTCTGATAAATCACTAAAATGAAATGTTACTCAAAAGTTCATGAGAAAAAAGAAAGCCCATTTAATCCCCATGTGGATGCGTGTAAAAGGCCTTACCTCTCCTCTGGGCTGCATGTCTCAGACAGGGAACACTGTCTAGTCTTGAAACTTCGGAGTCGCATTGCTTCACCTTAGAATGTGCACTCGGCACAATCAACAGTTTTGTTGTTTTTGCTGTGCCCATTACCTATACCAAGGAAAATAGTTCTGATTTTCTGGGAATGTGGAA
Source organism: Esox niger (assembly GCA_016801105.1). NCBI lineage: Eukaryota > Metazoa > Chordata > Actinopteri > Esociformes > Esocidae > Esox > Esox niger. The sequence goes on along the minus strand of JACXGJ010002694.1, from coordinate 37,078 downwards.
TGTTTTTAACAAGACAGCAATGACACAATGTTTCCAGCAGGCAGCATTCTTTTCCTGACAGGCCCACGGTACACTTAACACATCCACACACTTTGGAGACTCTTCAAATGCACGGTATAGGGTGTGTTGGCCAAGTTGTCATTTCTTAGTCAGTTCTTCCAGCATAACAGAATGCTGTTACGTGCATGTTTTACAGCAGAATGTTCAGCTGTTTTAGGTCTTCAACCTAGCATTTTATATGAAAGGGGCTCCAGTTATTAAATGCTGTTTTTAAGATAATGGTCCGTTATCATTTTATTCATTTATTCAGAGGTACAGTACCAGTACCAGTACCAGTCAAATGTTTGGACACCTACTCATTCAAGGGTATTTCTTTATTTCTAAGATTTTCCACATTGTAGAATAATAGTGAAGACATCAAAACTATAAAACAACAAATGGATAATGTAGTAACCAAAAATATCAAAATACATATTTTAGATATAGCCAGGTATAGAAGTAACCACTCTGCCTTGAACGTTCTGCACACAGCAGTCTCTCAACCAGCTTCATGAGGTTGTTGCCTAGAATGCTTTTCTAACAGTATAGAAAGTAGTTACCACATATGCTGAGCCTTTGTAGGAAATCCTTTAGACCAAAGGACAGATTTATACAGGGCTAATGTCCATTTCTCGTGTTTCCTGGCCTAAGCAAGTCTCTGAATTGGTGTCCTTCAGTAGTGGTTTCTTTGCAGCAATTTGACCATAAAGGCCTGATTCACAGTCTCTACAGATGAGATGTATCTGTTGAACTCCTTTCCATGAGGCGGTCCTAATGAGAGCCGGTTTCGTCATGCAGAGCATGCAAAAGCTGTCATCAAAGCATAGTGTCTGAAAAATCTACAATATGAAATGTATTTTGACCTGTTTAACACCTTTTGGTTACTACATGATTCCACATGTTATTTTATAGGTTTGATGTCTTCACTATGATTGTACAATTGGGAAAATAGTAAAAATAAATACAGAGAGGTATACAGGTGTATTAAAATTTTGAACTGGTACTGTGCATTCAAAGGGTTACGTCATACAATTATTCTCATACTTTTGGGAGTATTTTCACAGTTCCCAAGCCAGGAGCACACTGCTTAGCTTCTCACTGCCCAAATTGCCAGTCAATGCTTTTTTGTCACTGAAAATGAATAGGAGCACTGCTTTCGCAGTGCACAGCAATATTAAGTATATCATTACCCTTACTCAAGCTAACTAGTTCAGCTGTGCCGACCAAATGAGTCCTGGCTACCCCCAAAGATGTGTGATAACATGAAGATTGCTGAAGAAGTACTACTGCAGTGACTCTTAAATCTCTCCTGGGGACCTCCAGACGACCCTGAACTAGGTCACCTGAATCTACTAGTCCACTAGTCAAGAGTTTGATAAGTAGTGAAGCTGATTCGGGTGTGCTAGCTTTTGGAATACATCTAATACATGGTATGGCCGGGTGCCCCCCAGGTGTGTGTGGTCCGACAGCATGGTTGCCTAGTAACCTGGTGAGTGGTCCTGCTGATGAGTGCCGGGGCATTGTAGGAGTACTGGGATGCAACGTCATCGCAGCTGCCGTAGATCACCACCACATCCTCCATGCCGCTGTCATACACGTCAAACTTACTGTTCACCTCCACGCTCACCAGATACGCCCGGGCAAGGTGACTACAGATCCTGTGGTAACTCCACCCCTTGGGTAAAAACAGTAATATTATGTAAAGATTCATTTGAAAGGGCTAAGCCATGCAACTCACACAGTTGAAATGAAACGTGGACATAAACAATTGGACTTTTTACTATATATTGCACTGGGAAGAGATAGGTTGGTACCTGATAGTTAATGTGCTCTATGAAGGTGCTGAGGCTGATTTTCACCGCTAGAGAGCGCCAGATACTATACTCCAAGGACGGGAACTCAGGGAAAACATCAAATGCCTCAAACAGGGACTCTATGGCAATGAAGCAGGTCTGGGAAGAAACCATTGAAAAGCAGCCACAGAGAAGTATGAACAGGAAAACGTGGCGGATAAGGTTTTACTAACAAATATGTATGGTTAAGTGAAACAGTTGGAGAAGATACCAAATCACTGGTTTATTCAATGTCTTGCTTTTGCACTCCATTGACCTCGCTATTATCAGACAGTGAGCACTTCTCCTTCGCTGAGATAATCCATCCACCTCATAGGTGTGGCATATCAAGATGCTGATCAGACAGCCTGAGTATTGCACTGGTTTGCCTTAGGCTGGCCACAAAATAAAAGGCCACTCGAAAATGTGCAGGTTTTGCAAGTTTGAGGGAGCATGCAATTACCATGCTGATTGCAGGAATGTCCCCCAGTGCTGTTGCCTGTGAATTGAATGTTCCTTTCACTCCCATAAGCCGTCTCCAAAGGCGTTTCAGAGAAATTTTGCAGTACATCCAATCAGCCTCACAACGGCAGACCACGTGTAACCACACTAACCCAGGACCTCCACATCCAGCATCTTCACCTCCAAGATCGTCTGACACCAGCCACCTGGACAGCTCACTGCAACAATCGGTTTGCATAACCAAAGAATTTCTGCACAAACTGTCAGCAACCGTCTCCGGGAAGCTCATCCTCATGCTCATTGTCCTCATCTGGGTCTCGACCTGACTGCAGTTCATCGTTGTAACCGTCTTGAGTGGGCAAATGCTCACATTCAATGGCGTCTGGCACTTTGGAGAGGTGTTCTCTTGATGGATGAATCCCAGTTTTCTCTGTACAGGGCAGATGGCAGACATCGTGTGGGTGAGCGGTTTGCTGATATCAACATTGTGGATCAAGTGGCCCATGGTGGCGGTGGGGTTATGGTATGGGCAGGCGTGTGTTATGGACAACGAACACAGGTGCATTTTATTGATGGCATTTAGAATGCACAGAGATACCGTGATGAGATCCTGAGGCTCATTGTTGTGCCATTCATCCACGACCATCACCTCATGTTGCAAGGATCTGTACACAATTCCTGGAAGCTGAAAACATCCCAGTTCTTGCATGGCCAGCATACTCACCAGACATGTCACCCATTGAGCATGTTTGGGATGCTCTGGATTGGTGTATACAACAGGCTGTTCCAGGTCCTGCCAATATCCTGCAACTTCGCACAGCCATTGAAGTGTGGACCAACATTCCACAGGCCACAATCAGCAACCTGATCAACTCTATGCGAAGGAGAGGTGTTACACTGCGTGAGGCAAATGGTGGTCACACCAGATGACTGGTTTTCTCCAAGGGTATGCAAACTTTGAGCACCACTGTGTGTATATGTATATATATGTATAAAATTCAAGATTAATTACAAGCACTGGCAACAAAGTTGAATAAATGAAAAGTAGAAACCTGAGTGGATGTCTCACAGGTGACCGTTATCTCCATTGGCTGCTGAGTAAGACAGTTGAGTTCACCCAGGATTTCCCCGCAGCCCCTGTAGTCTGTCAGCCTGGTCTTCTCCCTGGGACTGTTGCCTCCAAGGTCTGGGCTTCCTCCAGTCATCTGAGATACAGTGCCATACACCATACAGAGATTCACCTCCATTCAGCACAAGGTATCAATTACAGTCAATTAAGGGATTTTGGGCTTGTTTGATCATTAGGGGAGAATACAAAAAAGAACAACATCGGGTATAAATGACCTAATAATAGAAATAATATGAAAGCTCTATCAAAGTACAGATTCAATTTCAACAACCAGAAACCCTTCAAAGTGAAGTATAATGTTAAAATGTAAGCTTAGGATGTGTGAATTTTATTATGCCCATTAAAGTATTTAAGAATGAACAAGTGTCATTACTGTGACCCAGGGAATAAAGCTGGGAAGCTCTGAAATACACTGCCATTTTGAAGTGAGACCGCAGGCCTAGCCAAGCCCTTTCTTCAAGCCCATTTTCTAACTTTATGACTCAGAGTCATAGCTCTCATTACACACTCGTTTCCAAACGATGTTAACACGACCTTTCTTGACACCATACAGTTGAAACCTTTATAGGATAATGAAATCAAACAAAACACTGAAGAAGACAGCGTCCTAAATCATTCTTTGAGCTAATCAACTTTTAAACTGAAAAAAATACATAATTTTTTTAAACTAATACAACCTCTCTTTTAGTACTTAAGATATTGTTGTGGCACAAACATTCACACATGACACATTTCTTGTTTTTTTTTCCATTATACAATGTTAATAAATAGTATAATAAAATTAAGCAAATAAATTAAGCAAATAAAAAAAACGAATGCCAAGGAAATGTTCAGTGTTTCTGAATATTGTATAATATTCCTTTCTTGAAACCAATGGATTATAGTGCCTCAAAAACATGAATGCTTACACGGTACATTATAATGTAAAACCTCTGTATTCACAGGTGAGAGAACACATATTGGCTTATAAAAAAAGGCATGCATAACTGATATTGAAGTGTAAGACCACAAAGTAAATGTGTCAGTACAAAGAGAGGGCTATTATCCTCTTCCTTTCAAAATGACCCATAATTGCAGTGTCACACTGTAATGTGTTGAAATTGCTTACATTGTGTTCCATTTTAAGGTGACCAAAATGACAATGATTAAGTGTAATTTACACGTAGTAGCATTGACCGTATACTTCATGTTGTGTTCTAGTGAGTTAATATAATATAGCAGAGGTAATTAGTTCACAGAGAAGACTGGGAGGGAAACTACTGGTGAGTAGTCTGCAATTTATATCAGCCAGGCATTATTTTGTTTGCTATGAAATTGAAGTCTAATATCATTGTTAACTTTCATGTTCAGCACTGATGTTTCAAGCTGTGTGTCAGAGCAAATTACAAATCAAAACAGCTTGATATAAAAACAGCCTAGCATGCACAGAACATTAGTTATCCCTTTTTCTATTAGTGAACATTAGTACATACCTTAACCATACCAGAGACAATCAAGTGTACTCCTTGAGGGTCATCATGTTCTTCTATTATGGTGTCTCCAAAGTCAAAATAAAGAAGCTTGGCCACTTTCTGAAACAACAAATATTTTTGTTACCAAATGCAAATGAAACATTTGTATACCGTAATATCATTGGGGTAAAATCAAACAGTCAGTCTGAGGCCTGGGTCTGCCTGGGTGGATGCACCTTGATAAACTGAACCTGGGTGCTGTCTTGGTTCAACCAAGGTAAACTCTGTAGAAGTTCCTCTGCTGTTGGTGCTGCGATAGTTGGTGGGAATTTGGTCAATTTCTTCATTTTTATTTCAATCATCTGGCAAACAGAAAAATAGTTCATATTCCTAATACAACTCACTCTGTCAGAAGTAACAAATGACATGAGGAAATCAATTGTAAACGCCAGGAGGAGCCAGATGAAAGCACCTTCTCCAGCTTTGATGCCTCTATGTTGTCTAAGAGTCCCTCAGACATGAGTGTATGGATGGCATCTCTCTCGCTGTTCAGCACAGCTCGTATGGCGTGTCTGGTCTTAACTGAGATGGCAGTCTCCGGGTAGTCTCTCTGCAGCAAGCCTGAGAATAGATTCCATGCCGTGTCCTGTCCTCACTCACTCGCTTGTCAGTGTTAAACATTTTGTGCAAGTCCGTTGTCACACAACAGAGCCTGACGTGAACCGACGGCAACATATTTATATTTCACAAATCAAAAAAATCAAGCTGTTTTACATAGACTTGTAGCATGTAATCCTGCTTTATGTCAATGAAGACTCCCTAAGGTCAGCAGCCATTTACTCTTTTTAAATGCTAATGAGATGTGTTATATGGTTTCCAGAAAGATGCATCAATCCCCTTTGGCAAAAGAGCATGCCGGGAATCGGAGAAAATGGCTCCATGTGGTATTATTAACACACGGCGTCCTACCGAGCCCCTGTGTTGTCCCAGAACACATTTTGAGCCCTTACTCTGAAGTCACCTAGGTCCCTTCTCTGGCTCTTACAGCGAACAATGGACTGGTAGTTACATCCCATTTCTTTTCTCAGAAGCCCTACTAGTTTCCCAATAACCAATCATTTCTATTCGCCTTGTCCCATTTGCTTTGATGGTGGTGACTGGTTGTGTCTAAGAACATAGCAGTTCCAACAGTAAACAGCCTGGGTCCCCCGTCTGAAGTAAGTTTGTGAGGTCCATAGAACTGCTGACCAGCATGACTACAGCCGGTGCAAAATGATGGTCCAACTTTGAAATCGAATTGGTCAGCAATGCACTTTCACCAGTTAACCGGACACACATTACAATGACCACTCCGGAGCATCAGCATCAATCCATTGCAGGATTTGGTTTCATTTCTATGAATTGAAGAGTAGATTTGATGTAGGATGCTTGTAAAGTATGTACGGTATATAGGAGGGAGTGGTTGTTGCCGTGTAAACAGACACAGTAAACTAATCAAAATGAGGTCAGTGATTTAACATTATTGGTAGATGTTTTACATAGAAGTCAATTATAGCAACTTCGGTAGCGTGCATTCGCATACAAGGCCATCTATGCGAATCAAACCCATAAACCTGGTGTTACAGGCAACATGCTCTACCAGTTGAGCTACACAGGACTAGCAGAAACTGGAAGTGCAGTGTGGATACAAATACAGTGCCCTCCACAGTTATTGGCACCTCTAATAAAGATGAGTAAAAAGGGTTATAAAAAGTCACCTTTTTGTGAATCAGCTTAATGTCACACTGAGAAAAAAAGAAACATCCAACCTTTAATTTCATTAAATTTATTATGAAAATAAAATCTGTCATCCAGAAATAATTATTTCTAACAAAACCGTGTGCCACGATTATTGGCACCCCTAGAAATTCTTATAAACATTCTTTTATATTTAGATTGTACTTTCATAAGTTGATCAGAGTGTTGAGGAACTGTCAAGCAGAAATTAATGACTTCCTGTTTCACTGATCTATATATATATGAGGTGAACAACTTCAACATGGGAAAGATAGGAGAACACACAAATCAAATGAGAGAAAAAGTCTGGGAATGACTATAAAAAAGTGCTACTCACCTGAGAATGCCCATATCTACCATTGTTTATTTTGCAACCATGCACAGAGGATGGCAAGACGCAAAAGAAATCACCAAAGATCACTCATGGAGATTTACATAAGAGAGTGGCATCTTGGGGTCAATAAGTCTCCAAAACTACCATTAGACGGCACCTCCATGACATTGATTTGGAAAGCACACCAGAAAAAAGCTGTTCCTGCAATTACACCACAAAGCGCCTAAAGTATACTAAATGCTACTGGAACTTTGACTAGAACCAAGTGCTATGGTCAGATGAAACAACATTTTTACATTTTGGCAAGAAACACTCAAAGTGGTTTTGGTGGAAACAGGAGGGTAGCTATACCGAATTACCTGATCCCCACTGTTAAGTATGGTGGAGGTTCTGTGATGTTGTGGGGTTGTTTTTCCTCCAAAGGCTCTGGGAACCTTGTTAGGGTACATGGTATCATGAACTCCATGAAATACCAGGAACTTTTTAATCTGAATCTGGCTGCCTCTGCCAGGAAACTAAAACTGTCATCATTTGATCTTCCAGCAGGACAATTATCCTAAACATACTGGAAGTATATGGAACAAAAAATCTACCTTCTGTAATGGCCATCCCCTGACCTAAACCTCATTGAAAACCTTTGGGCTGAGCTGAAGAGGAGAGTGCATAAGAGAGGAACGAGGACCCTGGATGATCTGGAGACAGTGTGTAAAGAGGAATGATCTCAGATTCCTTGCTCTGTATTCTCCAACCTCATTAGATGTTACAGGAGAAGATTCGGTGCTGTTTTATTGGCAAAGGGAGGTTGTATTAAATGCAAAGATGTCAATAATCCTGGCTGTGATTTTGTTAGAAATAATTTTTTCTTGATGACAGATTGTTTTTCTAAGAATAAATTAGCTTCAATTAAAAGTTGGATGTTTCAACATCTATTTTTTTCAGTGTGACATGAAACTGATTCACCAAAATATCTTTTATAACCTTTTTTACTCATCTTTACTAGGGGTGCCAAAACTTGTGGAGGGCACAGTTCACTGCTTGTGTCCCGCCTACTCTCTTACCAATCTCCTTGACAGCCTGCTGGCGGTTTCCCTCTAGTATATCTGTTAATTTCTGTAACACAAAATGTGGGTTGATGTCCAACATCCCAACACAATGGTTTAATTTTACTTCATTATACTAGATAAAAACGGCTACCATTCTCTACATGGATTTGTTCCTGGGACTTGAATATAATGTAAGTTGTTTAAACATAATATGGTGTTGCTGTATTGTAAAAATTTAAAAACACCTTAGATATGCATTTGTCATCAGAGATATGGTCAATGATCTTGCTTATGTGCTCCTCTCCGATGACATAGCCTTTCCCGATGTCATACCCAAAGCTGAGCTGCTTATGGATCTGACTGTTTATGATTCCTATGAGCCTGGGAATCAGGAGCTGAAACATACATGAAATTACAGATTAGATTGGAAACCAGTGGAGAAAGTAACCATTGCAACATTTACATTAAATTAATTTTGAGTGAAACCACAGCATCTACCTTTACCAAACGAAGTGCCCTGGTAAGGCGGATCATTTTAGATAACCTCACAATTTTCATCATGTAAATATTGACTTTATGTTTTGAGTTTTCTATATAATGGTCCAAGAATATGTCAACAGAAGCCAAGATGATTAGGAAGAGGTCAAACTGGTTCCAGTGATTGAAGAGATAGGCCTTCCTCATGGCCAAAGCCTATAGAACATCAGAAAGAGGGTCTAAAAACTCAATCTTTTACATCATGTGAACATACTGTATATTCAATTGTGTTATTTAAAAGTGTAGTGTTGTAGTAGTGTAAACCAATGTCCTGCCTTCAATATAGCCTCCACAAAGTAGCCCATAAAGAAGATGTAGTTGATAATATCAAGTTCCTGGTTATATTTGGCACTGATCACTGGGATCAACTCAAAGATGATGGGGAAGATGTTGAGGAGAATAAACACATAAATGAAATACTCAAAGGGCTGGCTAAACACAACCTGGTAGCACCACTTGAGCATCGCATTCCTGAAATAAAACACACATTGTGTACATTATGTGCCATTAGAGCAGTCATACTGGTATTTCACTGAGAAACCTGGCAGCTTAATTTAAGGGTACATTCAGCCAGACGGCAGGCCAGCCTTGGGTTTCCTTACCCTGATGGCTTGAGTTTATCACTTTTGACGTTGTACAGCCAGTCCTCCAGTCTATTCCGAAGAGACACAAAAAAACCTTTCAATTCCCAGTATTTTTTGACATCCTGAACATTCATGAACCTAGAAAACGACAGAAAATGCATTAGTCCACCAAAGGGTTTTTCTCTTACATTTAAACAGTCCTCAAAATCATATGAACACACATTTCCACATTCCAGCAATACATACATAGCTATTTTACTTGAAATGGCTTTAAACACTGGCATGGGCCTCTAGGACTATACCATGAAAATAGAAAATTAACCCAGGGAATAGTGACCCAAGTATTAAATGGCTACTTAATATGAGTACACAATTAGATCCAATTAAATTTACCATCACCTTTCATGTAAGAAGAACATTTGATTTCATACTTTTAGAGAAATTGTCTCATTATCTAGAAGAAGATGACAATGCAGGTTTGGGTTAATCCCCTTGCTTAGCGGGTCTGGGGTACTTCCTGGTAGCATTTATATGTGAATGTAATGACAAGCAAAATTCTGGTGATTTTTAAAAGGACATTCTAATAAAAAAATTTAAAAACAATTTGATGACGTTGACACCATTTTAAACTGTATTTACCCTTCAAGAAATCAGCCAAATAAAATATTTTATTGGATACATGTAAGATAAAATATCATGCATTATGTATTTGTAGTCAATTAGCAATTATTACTCATCATTACCCACTGGCTACAAATACATACATCAGCATTTATTTACTTTGACAGAACTCCTAGACTGATTTGTAATTATTATATATAGCTAGTCCTATTCTTATTAGTGTATATTTATGAGGCCGGTTCTACATTGTTTCCAAGAATCATAGCCAAAATCCAACTATAGCAATGTTCAGGGAATAATATAGCACTTACCGTAACATAAAATAACACTTCTTTTATTGAGGCGCAAAAGCCAGGATATTATTCATATTAAAAACCCATATGTTAAATGTCAAACAGATACAGATTCTACATAAAACCGCTTGCATGTCTTCTATGCTTTTGAGATTTTGAGAATATGATGAGACAAAGAAGCCCTGTCCAACATCCACTCGTCCACTCCAAATTTGCACTGCCCTCTGTTGGATGTGACCGGGATTATTACGCGACCGGGATCGGACCTGTCTGCAGTGACACCGCTTTGCTGCCCCTCAAAGACAATACACCTACTATTGACTCGGACTGTACCAAGGGGTCCTAAACCTCAGCGAGATGGCAGTGAGAGTGGCACTCACTTTCCCTTGTGGTCGGTCATGTTCTCTGCCAAATTGATGAGGATCCTGGCAGCTTTTCGGTTCAACATTCCAGCGCTGTACTGTTTCCAGTAGCTAGTCTGGGAAACCACACAAGCTCCAAGTTAACACAGCAATCATAATGGGCCCTGAGTGGTTGATCCATCAACGTTATGGTAAACCTATTACATTCACCAAAGTCAATAGTTCCTTCCCCGTAGGCTTCATCATAACCTCATGGGTCATCCTAACTAAATTGTTGAAGACAGCGTATCGACAAGGCTCAAACTAAGTGAGGAAAAGCAGAGGAGCGGGGAGTTATTAGAGACTCAAAAACAACTTCTAACGTAATATCCAATCGAACGGATTGATTTTACATGTTGGAAAAGACTTCAAGACCTTATGCTCAAAGTGAGGAATAATGAATTCCACGTGTTGTACATGAAACACGCTGAAAATATAATTAGGCCCATCTCTTTACGTAAGGACCGAGAGACTATGAGCGCATTATGAACATTGCTGTCAGTGTGATCCGGTTAAGGAGACCAGACCTTCTGGGCCTTCAGAATACGCATGCGAGCCTCCTCCCACAGGTCCTCTAGCTCCTGTGGAGATGGTGCGTTGGGAATGGGCTTGTCACAGTCTGGACACTTGGTCATCCTGTCTGTGGGGGAAAACTCTTCAATGCTAACCTAGAAAAAAGGGCACCGTGAAAGACAAAGCAGGAGAAAAAGATGCACGATGGGCCCTTTTCACGTCAATGGGAGACTACCGTCCTTGGGCAGGAAATACCTTCTCATCGGGTGTTTTATAAGGGTCCTCTATGAGGACTGTCTGCTCTGCCAATTCCCAGTTGGCGTCTGCTAAAAAGCGGTCAATCTTCAACAAGCTGAAGGTGTTCTGAGAGCTCTCCCGCACGCGCTGCACTGCACTGTACATTGCCATGCGTCTGGGTACAGACACCTCACATAGGCCTGGGAACACAAGAGACACAGCCGGTCAGCAACCACCTCTTTGAACTGGCCACACATTCATTATGAACATCCTGTCAAATAGGACATAGTGCCCGACACAATACCTCACCTAATAGGCGAAGGAACCAGGTCATTGATGTGGCATTGATAAGAAGGGTCAGGACCACCATGCCAGAAGAAAGGACCAAAATCTTTAACAGAGATCATCTTCAATGGTTATGACTGTATTTTTATTAACCGAGGCAATAAGGACCTTGTTAAACTACAGCCAGCCTGTCACACAGGCTAAGCTTTCTTTGAAATCAATAAAGCCGCGTTGTGCAGCGTCGAATGGCATTGCCTACATTCAAGAAACGCGGAGGTTCAATTCTCAGTGCACATATACTTTCTTCTGAATTGGATTGCTTATGGTTGTTATAGGTGGCACGTCACATTGACGCGCGTGGTGTGGTTATCGCCTCAGACTGCTATTGTCATGGTATCCAGCTAAAGGGTGGAAAGGTAACTAAAAGTAAGTAGCAGATACAATCCCTACCTTTTCTCTCACTTGCACTTCATCCAAATTATCTGACTGAAAAGCCATGAGTGTAAGACTTAGACAAAAGGCCCCTTTGGTACCTCCCCAGATAAACACTGCTGCCCACCTCCAGCTGAAGCCATAGCCAGTACGTACCAGAAGGGGTGACAGTGCAATTACAGTTAGAAGTCTGTAAAACAGACATAAGTATCTTAAATTCACACCTTTTCAGATTACCTTACCAATGATTGCAATAACACTGTTAATACATGACATTGCAATGATGTAGAAAACTGGTTTGATGCTTGATTTAAACTCAATACAACAATGTTATTCCTTACCTTATGATGTACATAGCAAAGTAGAGCACTATAATATTCAATATGTCCTTGACACCCACATGCTGGAATGCTCTGGCGACCACAATACCAACAATGAAGAAAATTAAAGTGTTGGCCAAATATGTCAGCATCTCCCAGAACCTATGGAAAAATGTAACATTGTTTAAAAAGAATTAAAATGATACAAAAAAGTGAATTGAATTATTTTGACTGACCGTAAAAGAAATCCTTCAATTTCAGGGCTGAAATTGACTGTGTCCAAAAGAAGCCCCATGATGAGGACAGCTATGACCCCAGACATGCATAGCGATTCAGCTGAATTACATGGGACAAAATGCTTGCAATTATACAAGCGAAATTATGTTATTTCAAAAAGTTAAATGACATTAAGCATACCTAAGTAAAATGTGATGTATGTCATTGCCAGGCTGACGGTTATTTCAATCAGTACATTGTTAAAGATGTATGACAGCCAAACCGTAATGATCTTAGACATGCAGAACCCCAAAAAAGGGCTCCCAAAGATTTTCATTACCAGCTTGATGGCAAAAGGTGTTGCTGCAGAATCAAATAAATTAACTGATTATACAATATCTTCTCTGTACGCGAAATTGGATACAACCGTAATTTGACACACAGTCTACTGTAGTGTACCTTGAAAATGTTTAAGGTCAGTTGCAAGGTCTATGAATGCTTCAAATATAATTAAAGAGGTGCCATCACCGAACAATGACTCTCCCTCTATCAGGAGAATGAGTGCTTTAGCTGATCCTGTAGGAAAACAAGGGGAGCTCCTTAATGAAAATGATATCAATAGATTTTTTAATTTTACAGAAATATGTGTTCTTACCGAGGCTTCGTAACAAAGTGGTTGATATATAAGGGTCAACGCTGCTTACAATGGCTCCAAACATCATGCCGACATACCAGTCCCAGTTGTAAGTGTACACTTTCACAACTAGCAAGGCAATCATTAAAGAACTGAGTAGAAATCCAGGTATTGCCAACAGTAAAACCTGTTATAACACAAAGTATTACTTTCTTGTTAATTTTATTTCTTTAGTCAATGTTTTTTTGTTACTGTTTCTTTGAACCGTCATTAAGCAATAACAAATGTGCAGTGGAGACGTCACCTGTATGAAACATTTCCAAAAGATATGGGATTCGATCTCAAAGGCACTACTAAATATCAAAACTGGCATAAACATGTGAATCAACAGTTTGGGGCTGATGTTAGAGATGTCCTTTGTGTAATACCCGACCTGAAAAACAACAATCCACATCAGCAAACACATGATGGTGATGATCCTATTGAAAAGACAATTCAACAGTATATTCCCACATCTATATATTAGATGATGTGGCCTTAGGAGGTCCAAGCCACCGCCTATGGTGCACATGTACTGCTGCAGGACCACTGCAAACAATGATCTCCTCTGTCTGTTCCCACCATTGAAACAAGCATAAACATTCCCCAAAAAGATGTGATTACATGTTGATGCTGTTCACTAGTTCTCTCCATACCTCTGGGTATTGGAAACTGAGTGATCCCAATAACATCCCACAAAGAGCTAATAGCACCGTATATGGCACCTTCAGATTGTGTAGGACTGTTCTGACAACCGCTGTAGAAAACAGGAATACATATTGTTATGTTGCTTTGAACATGGACTTCTGACAAACTGGGTTACATAGTAACACAAGGGGAGTAATTGAATGGGGAGTAACATAATTGAATGGGGAGTAATTACATAATTGTATCATACAGATATGGTTTACATTGACAGACTGCCTTTAGTTCTGTCTGTGCTCTACATCATTGGTTACTTAACTCCAGTACTAACGACCCAGCAAATCCAATTTTTTTACTATAAATATCTAAATCTGGGACTTATATTAACCAGGAAAACCAGGTAAATGCAAAAACATAACAGATTTTTTATTTCCAGAAAATACTTTCATTCAGGAATAGAAACCTATGTCAGCAAAATATCCTTTAATATCTAATTTTGCTCACTGAGATTTGCATTGACAATGTCCTTTGCTCTGGGCTGTGCACTTGTAACTAGTGTAGGTGGGAAAATAGACTATCTACCTAGTGAACTTTACCTCCAAAGAGACACGCTCCAAACAAGGTGAGTATGATTCCTGGTTGATGCTCTTGACCAAAAAGGTCCCAGTGCATGTAGATGATAGCATTGTCAGATGTCGTATTTCTGATTGCTGATTGGGATTCTTTGTGCAGGAAAGCCATTTAAAGACAGGCTGGTAGGGAAGGAGAGGCAAAATACGATCATCATTTAATCAGTTCTTGCTTATTGCACCCATCAATGTTAAGGGATTTTGTTAAAGCCGCTGACTTGTTGGAAAAGAACTGGTACTGACACTGCAACTGCAAACAAATGTTTTAAGCTTTTAGGGTCTACATAATGTCTGCCACTTTTTCTAGTATTACACGTTTTTTAAGACTGAAACATGTTACAAGCTAAAACATTTTTCGTCATGCTTCAAATGGCCACCTTCTCTCTTGTCTTCACTCTTGTCAACTTCCCCAGGTCCTTGGGGTACCAGCAATAGTACAGCACTGACATTCAGTCATTATTCCTAATAAAACTAAAGTATATGGACCCTGAATTTATTTGAAATGTTCCCTAATTATGTTTTGGGAATTTTATTTCAGTTCATATTTAAGGTTTGCGGGCACTGATAATCAGGCGGTCTTCAAACTTGTTGGGCCAACAATAACTATGACTGGCCACTTTATTAACTTCAGCTAATACCATGAATAATTAGTTCATCTGCTCAGCGGATTTCAACTGCAAACACCCTTGCCCAAAACATTTAATTTTTGTCATATTTGCAATCATCATTCCAAATGAGCATCCTGACAGGTTGTTAGGACCCTCTGTTATGTCAATAAAAAAATAACTAATTTGACCCCAAAAAAATTTGCAGATCATTATAGTATTATTTTATAGTTGTTGATAAAATTTTGATATCGAGACTCAACTTGCCTACCGCGCCATGTTCATCGATCAACGGCTTTTGGGGGACAGCTACTATTGCTACCAAACCTGCTAAAACACTAGCCAACTACTCGAAAACGGACCGTTCAAAAAATAAATTCCTGTACGGTACCATAATTCCCGAAAAAGCAGTACTGGTTATGTCCAAGCGTGCTGATTGATGAAGGTTTGACCGGTTAGCTAGCAAACGAAACCAGAAGAATAACAACGTAACCGAACTACGATGGAGCACGACGTTTCGAGCTTCACGTTCACGTGACAATGTCGGATAACGTTTCATAGCCTCGGTCAACTGGGTAAAACTAGTGTTGACAGCCAGTGCGCCGGGTCTCAGGTGGGCAATTGTTTGCAATCCGTTTCAAACGGGAAATATAATTTTAATGTTCCCTAAAAATAGCCTACTTTATCTTGAAGAAAGTCACACGATTTCAGACATGTCAAGTACAAAGTATTTGAAATTGATTTTAAATTATATTTTTTATCAACTTTTTTTCTGATATCGATTTAGAGCGGTAGTATTGAGTTCCTGGACCATAATTTAGGAGGATCTGGCGTGACAACCCCTAGCTGACCCTCTCCAAAGGTCATGTACTCTTATAATCTCAACAGGCACAGCCAGATGAAGACACTAAAATTCAACTCTACTGGAGGTTTTCCTAACAACTGCGCATCTATTTCTTGTTGCTGCTTGCCCTTTTGTTTCTAAGCAGGGAATCTGTAAAAGCATGTTTGGACAACTACTGATTTAAAAGGGGCTTAATAAAATAAATGTGATTGATTGATCAGCACATTGCTTTTTGTAATGTCTGCTAAAGTGGAGGATATCCCCACACTGACCAGTGACTAATAGACAGAATAGCAATTGAGATTTTGCTGGATTTTTGCAGGATTTTAATTTAGCAGAAGTTCGAGAAGCACAGTACATTATACAAAGGGCCCAAATGTTCTGCTTTTGTGTTAATAGTATTCCATTTGCTATATTTTGGTTGTTGCTAACTTTTACACTTACTGGAATGGAAAAATATACTCTAGCTACCTTAGAATGGCTTTTCTATACTTTGCCATTTTCACATAATTCAGGTTCTCATAATTTTAATTTCCGTTTCTGAAAACATTTTCTATGACACTTTTCCAAGAATTTAGGGCACTTGTTTCTACAGAAAGAGTTACAGTGTATTATGCAAAATAGATATCACCTTTACATACAGAAATTCCTGCTTTTTGACATCATTCAAAAGGACCTTGCCATATGCTCATGTGGAAATGTTCTTGTTTCTTAAATTTCTTTGATCACTTTTTAAACCAAACTACGATGGTTTAAACAGTGATAAAAAAATAAAGGCTCTGTATTTTAGTTTTTTTGTATTTGACATTTTAACGTGTCGGGAAGGCTCTAAAATATACACAGCATTAATGTTAGCAATTACATCACATGAGATTAGTAAGAAATTAGATCAATCTTTCAGAACTATTGACTAAATCGGTCTCATAAGGTTGCAAAAAGAACATGATGATATTATTGTCATTTTGTCGTGACATGATCAGTACAGGAGGGGGAAGGTGTTTGTGACGTCTGAACTTGAGGGGCAGTTAGCTTTTTTCTTCTCTTGGGGATTATAAAAGGCTACAAAAATCAAACTATACCAAACGAGAAGCACTACAGAAACAGTGAAGATCTCTCCAGAAAGTATTTTTGCTTATTCTATAAGTGTAGACCTACCTATTTTGAAAAAAAGACTATTCAACTTTTACATTCTAATTTATATTTTGCACAGTACTTTTGAACAAAAGGTAAGCAGATTTTAAATGTAATTGTTCATATTTGTTTTGTGACAATTCATATTTCTTTTTTATTACATCTGACAATTACATTTCTTCTATCAGATGCAGAAGTCTATTGGAGTTGTTTGCATGTCACTTCTTTTCTGTGCAATGCTGTCAGAAACAATTGGACTAGTGATTGCGGTAGGTCAGCCTTCTACTTAACAAAATGTCATCCTGCACTGACTTTCAGATTTTTATAGTAGCAACTCTGTAGGCTATAGCAGACAATTATATGAAGGTTTTAAGGTTTCACCTGACTGAGTCTCGCATTAGAATGTTTTGAACCAATTGGAATTGACTAAATGAAATAGCTTAGTGTTTGTGTCTCTGTGTGTGTGTGTGTGTGTGTGTGTAAACACAGGCTAAAGAGAAGCGAGGATGGACACTAAACAGTGCTGGCTACCTTTTGGGTCCCCGTAAGTGACTTGTCATAGGCATGTAGGTTACAGCCTCTCACACAACTCAAAATGTCACGATCGAAAGTAGATTTAACTGAAGCCAGCACACCTGTACTCTCTTCATTTCGCTCTTCTCATGTGTTCCCCCAGTTATGCTTTTCACATTTCACCTGGCTGTGTGATGTGGCATGATGTATTCAAACAAACTTGTTCTGTGTAATTATTGGATTTTTGTTAGATTTAGTGCTTGGTTTGCACCAAAAATTTGCAGACACTCAATTTGATTGCCAGTAGTGTTTATATTTAGATGCTGGGGCTCTGAAATTAGTTTGAGCTAATTCTCTTTTAAGGTAGAGAGAGCTCAATGAGTATAATATGTAAGGTGCCTGTACATGGCTCCAATGAGCTCCTGCCCAAGTCAAGCTATGTATATCCATAAAAAAACATTTTTAGGGAAAAAAGCAAATTTCCACTGATAAATCTTAATTCCAAAGTTTAATTTATATTCTTAAGTTTCAAGGATTCTTGTCAACAGAGAATAAAGATATATGAAGTATATATTCATTAACTAGATAAATAATTCTCAAACATAAATGCCATGTTCAGTACCACTGACAAATTCCACATTACTTAAGATTTACTAAAATAGCATATTGCATCGAGTCTCTCAGCTGAATGTCAGAAGCAGTAAGCCAGCATCGGTACACTCCTTATTTGAAATCTGTCAATACTTTGGGTGCACTACTTCAAAGACAGGGTTCGGTGTTGTAAGTTTAGGTAAAATGCCATCATCCCTGTGTTTCAGGTCGTATTGATCACCTAATACAGATAAAGGATAATCCCAGCGTAAGGGGGAGAGAAGAACTGCTAAGTCAATGTAAGATGGCTCCTGCAGGACATTGAAGTCAGCAGAGGAATTGCTCAGTGATGCATTGCTCTCTGTTTATAATTTGCAGACTAAACATCGCTAGATCTGCTATGGCAAATGTACTGATTTGTTTGCTTTTTTTACCTGTTTGTGAATTATTAAACCATCATACAGGATCATTGCTATTATTTTATGAACTGAGAGGCACTGTCAGAGATCAAAGTTTATTTTAGCATTTAATTATACTTCCTGCGGGATGACAAAGGACATGTTAAAATCCAAGGATTTACAATTCAGTGCACTTACAGTACATGATTTTTCATAGCTGTCTTGACTCAAACCAATTCAAATTAATGTAAAGATATGCTACTATGAGACAGTAGCTGCAATCTGTTTAGGGTATGGCCCTTGCTTCATTGGCTATGAATTTAACCATAACCAAAGTGCTCTCTTAGAAAGTCAATGACTGAAATAACTCTCCAAACATTAATTTACCTTAATTACTGTTTTTCTGTCTTGTTTTTTAGCATGTTAATGTACCACTTATTATTTGATATTTTTTTGGTTGAGTTTCCATTCACAAATGTGTCTGCCTTTTCCTTACGTAGTCCATTGGTGTGTTTTTAAGCAATTCCATGACTCAAGCCCTGCAGGTTGCTTTTGAGACTCTTGAAAGATAAAAGGAAACATGCACCCTCATGAATCACATGGGTTCCTAACGCTGTCATGTCAGCTGTAGGCAGGGTTACGGTGTTGATGCGTAGTTTGCAATGAAGTGGATTTCATTTAGGGAACAGGTGAACGTCAGCTGTGCAAACGATGATTTTGTTTTGTTTATCAGATGGCATTGACGGTCACCGGACCCTCAGTGAAAAACAAGGCCTTGCTGGGAAGAGAGATATGTCCCTGGACGATGACTTCAAATCAGGTGAGAAGCTTTGAACAACCTTTAAAAACCTTGGGCTCGTAGCACAGCGAACAGACCTACATTAAGAAAAGAATGATGCACTGTACAGGATGTCTTCATCTCATGAAGATCTAATGTTGCAGGTGCCTTGAGAATAGCAGATGAGGATGTAATACACACAGTCATTGACTTCTTATCATACCTGAAGCTTAAAGGTGAGTTTGTCTGTTACTGTTTAGAATAAATTACAGCAATGACTTTAGCTGCATTCTGTATGTACATTATCTTTTTTGGCATATACAAATAAAAGTGTCAATGGGTTCATAACAGATACAAATTTTCAAATGAATTAACCAAACCTCCTTCAAATAGACAATCTGGTGGGAGGGATGGTGTGTCATCAACACATTCAGTGCTGTCTATTATAGTAAAATTTTTGTATTGAATAGAATACAGCATTTGTAGTGTTATCAGTGTAAAAGGATCCATAACAGAAGTCATTGAAGTTATTTACCCATCCATTTTAAACAGATGTAAGAAAACTGCAGGCAAACAGCCTGGGGAACATGCTTGTCTTAGAGGTTTTTATCTGACTTCCATAGCCCGAGCTACCTACAAACAGTTTGTCAGCCAGTGTTCTCTGAAGTCTAATCTGAAGATTAAACACGAGGACCTAGCGGTTAGAGCTACAAAACACCTGATGCATTATTTGATTTCTTTCAAAATGTTATTGTTCATCTTCATTTTGCAAAAATGTATTACAGATTTCATAGAATGATTGTCCATTTCAGGCACTAACTACTTATAGTTATACTGGAGGCAGATTTGCTCTAAAAAGTGATGGCATGTGATTTGAGTCAAGAGAGAGCAGCACCAACATCCCAACTCCGAATTACAATTGTAAATTAAAAAAAAAATTATATTCAAGGTAAGGGTTCGGTTAGAGACAAGCACTAACCCTGGTCAAATTCCCTCAGTCAGATTATTTCATGGCACAGCATTTATTTGAAACACTAAATCCATCCTCACCATTGAGTCAACTTATATCATACATTTCTGCCTTCAGTACACTGGGTTAGTAAACTTCCTGTGCCTCTACTTGGAGGGAGTTATAGTGGCCTTTTATGGGATTCTGGGGATGAACATCAGTAACTTCCAACAACACTGCCAAGCAGAAATCAGGTTTTCATTAATAAATAACAGGAAATCATGTGGTGTTAGTGTTTAGTCTCAATTTAGGGACAGTTTTGAAGACACAGATTAAGTTGATTCATATTTTTATTTTTACCAGCCTTACATTTTGAACAGTAAATTTGCAATGTTAAGTCAGATCCCAAACTGTAAATAGTAACATAACTGGCTATAATAATTTAGTAGCATATCCTAATCAGTTGAAATAACAGAAAACAATCTTACTGATATGCTTTTACCTTGCAGAAATCGGAGCTCTGGATACCCTGCCCTCTTCTCTCACATCAGAAGAGATGGGTCAGCCCTAGTTCGATGTCATTATTCACTGGTTCTCTCAACTCTTTACCCAACTGCAAACTACCATGTCTGCACATTTCCTATGTTACTACATACTGGTGTCATCCTTCCCAACAATCTGCTATACAGTTGAATCACATTCTTATTATAATTTGAAAGAAATTTAATAAAACTTTCAAATGGCAATACCTTGTTTCTATATTTGGATTATACATAATATAACGCAAACAATGAGATTACTATAGAAAGTGGATCAACAACCCAAGCCACCCATTACCAACTAGATTATTTCCAGTAGCATGATGATGTAATTCACAGGATCCTGAAAACTCAGCTTATGGTTTTCAACTGGTGAATGATGGACAGGACCACTGAAATCCATGTCATTAGTAATGTCTTCCACACTTGACATTTACCAAGGCACCTTGTTTCCAGAGTAGTCAAGAAATCCTCCATGATCCTTGTCAGTCAGATCAGCGATAACCGACAACACTGACGATATGCTCTCCTCTGGACTCAAATCCGCCTAATCCGTAAGACAACAAAAGCAACATCAAATGTGCTGTATTAAACATCAACACACAGAGGCGTAGTAACATTTTCTAAACAATCCTGTCGTAAAAAAACAAGGGCATGGAACACTCACATTTGGACCACCCATGTCAGTGCGCACCCAGCCAGGGTGAACCGCCACGCACAGAATTCCTTCAGATTCCAGGTCGACGGCCAGACACCTTGTTGCCATGTTCAAGGCAGCCTGGAAGTGGAAACAGAAGGAGTTGGACAGGACATGTAACAAAAATACACACCCATAGTCAGATTCAGTGTGGTCATGCTCAAACATCCTTTGGCCAACAATATAACTAGCGATGGTGTGTATTATGGGATTTGTTGAAACATCACTGCCGTCGCCGGTCACCTTTGAGATCCTGTAGGAATAGCTTTTAAAGGCTGCTCCAGTTCCCCAATTGGCCTCAATAGAGCCCAGTAATGAAGAGATGTTGATCACAGCTGCCCTATGGATCCCCATTCCAGTGCTTCTGGCAGCAGCAGCCTGGAGCAAAGGCAAGAATGTCTACAAAAAGAAAAATATTAAAGAAATCATTAGAAAACTATTTGATTTAGACTGTTGAACCACACATATTTCTACACGATGTATGATGTACACCCTTTGAAATATATGCAAGAATGGCCAATAGCCTTACATAACCATACATCCACTTAACAATCTTCTATAAAAATACAAATGTAAAACGATTAAGCAATAAAAGTAATTATTCTCACTTTATGATTCAAACTAACTGAGCTACAATCCACCTACAGAGATGGAATTATTTTCATGACAAAGCAGCATAATTTTCCCTTGTTCCATTAGTTCAAACATTCTTTCATTTTCTAGCAAACAATTACGCAATCCAAGTAATTAGCAACCCATGCTGGTGGTTGCATCTTTAAATCATCCCTCTTTCTAAATTGCTGACTGATCATCTGTTACATGAAATCGCTCACATCTGCAATACAACTTGAGGACAGTTTTCCAACGGCTACATTTTTGTTTTCAAAACATCTCTTACCCTGGTGACAAAAAGAGGGGCCACAGTATTACTCTCAAAAGACTTCAGCATATCACCAGGATTCACAGTCTTCAGATCAGTGTTCGAATTGATAGCTGCATTGTTTATGAGGCAGTGCAACCCATCATCTCCAAGTATAGATGTCACCTCTTGAAATGCTGAGTCTATACTTGACTGGCTGAGAACATCTGAAAAGATAGATGTATGATTTAATAGTCATTGTCAAATAAGACTTTAAAGGCATGACCATAACAATATATCAACACAAACATTCTTTAGAAGCCTTGAGACACTATTCCCAGACCATAACCAATACAATGCCTCTTTCGCCATCTGCTGGATTAACAAGAATGGTAGTGTTGCACATTCCTGTCTATGTCTGGCTCAGAAACAGGATGTTAAGACAGCCCCAAGCTCTTTTCAAGTACTCTTTTCATTTGAGTTTCTAGTGGACACATTCTGGTAGGCCCCTCAGATTCATTCTGTTTGAAAAATGGAGGAAAGCAACAGAACCAACAAGGCCAAAGCAGGTTTGGGACAGAATAAGATCAGGCATGGCCTCTTATGCACATTTCTCCAAGCAGTTCTGCTTTTTAATCACACTGTTATAAGGCATGTCAGCATTACTAACAAGTCTACTTTTTCATACAAACTGTGCACAGTTAAGTCAGTGCACAGAGTTGATTACTAAAACTTGGTGTATTCCTCCTGAGGACCCAGTTTGAGAATAATATATTTGGTTCATCAGGAGGATCAGCCAATGTAGTTGAGTACAAACCCAGTTGACTAGATGCAATAGCTGAAGCCTGAATTTATTCCACATCTAACAACCGTCAATAAGCTTGAGGCACTAAATCTACCACAAGGAGTCAATAGAACACTACAAGATAAAGCAGCCCTGTCTGATATCCACCCTAGCCAGTGCTAACTAAGCCAATTTTACACAAAATTGCAGTGACCGCCAAGTCAGTACACTGTGGTTTTCATACTCTCGAAACAGAGCCTTTCTATGAATCTCAAAACCAGCCCTTTGCTCCTATCAATTTGCTGGTGAGCCATACAACTGCGTTGCTGTCGAAACTTTTGAAGGTAACTTCCAGAACAAACCCATGTGAAAGGGATACTTGATGAATTAATGTTCCACTTAATATAGCACATGAAATTCGTATGAAACAGAAATCTCGCCTGTACTTCACACGGTAAAAGGCGTCATTAACAGGTAAAAAGCGTCATTAGCAAGTAAACACTTAATTTAGAAGGTATTTCATTAAACGAACTATAGGTGTAGGCTAATTTTTGGTGTAAATGCGGGCAGCATCCATGAAATGGAGAGATGAGACGGGTTCGTTTGGGATTCTGCCTGTGTTATTGGAGAGAAGATTAAGACATGGATTCATGTACCGATCTATTTTAATTGTCGTATTATACTTAACAGTACCATTTGTATTATTCAGCTAATATTCAAACGTGATACAATAAATGTATAACGACTTCCCAAACAACAGGAGTGCATCAGCGACAGTGTCGCAACCCTTTGCTACAGTTTAGCAACTTACGCAAAACAATAGTGCAATATGTTATGTAGATTACTTACCAAGTTGTACAATATGGACACATTTGTGAGATTTGGCAATATTTTGAAGATCCTGGAATGAGGAACAACGTTTATAATAAAGGTATAGGTTTACAATAATATCACATTCCTAGGAAATGTAAAAAGAAGTAAAACATGACCTACCTGTGCTGTGGCTGGATTGCGAGCAGTTGCTATTATTGTTGTCGGTCCCTCAGTGCTTTTCACGAGGTCTTTCACCATTTGCAAACCCAGGCCCCTGCTCGCCCCAGTGATTAGTACAGATCGACATTTTTTGAACACCACAGACATGTTTAAAACGAGTGTAAATGTGTTTGATAATTATGTAGGCCGTTTGTCCAGTCAGAACTTTTGTAGGGTTACAATTTGAAGGCGTGGTTTTAGTTTCATAACGTCTCAACTGGACCAATAGGCCTCCGCAGAGGTCCCGGAGATTTAATGTCGGTCAACCGAAAAAGTATGGGAATTTTGCAATTAACAAAAGGTGTATAGTTTTTGTTAGCATTTTAGGACGGGTGTGTAACATGTGCATGTCTATTATAAGAATCATATCATACCTCAGTTAGCTATGACATTTCGAGACTGACAGTGAGTGGTAACGATGACAAGGGGCACAAATCACACATAGGCTACGTGACGTGTTAGAGAGGTTTGGAGGAGCCTCATGCCACAACTGCAGCTCTTTTACTACCAGTTTACAAAACCTCATGTTAAAACTGGCAACATATTATTTTTTGCAATGTCATTCAGAAAATATCCATGATATTAATCCATATTCTTAGAGAAATTATCGATTTTCAAAACATCTAGAAGTTATTTTATTTTGCGTAAAGGTATTTTGTTTCGGCTTTGTTATTTAACCCAAAAGAGGAGTTTTACGGGTCACATAATATGTATAGGCATATACACATTCAGATCAAGAAAAATATGAACATAAATACAGTCAGGCATTCGTTGTGTGAGTGGATTGGCAGTTTCTTATATGCTCATTGTCATTAATACAATTACCGAAAATTAAACCAAATTATAGACATCTCTGTTTTAAATCAGTCAAAGCCAGTCCCAGATAACATACTGTCGGTGTGGGGTTTGTGGAACATGACCAATATATTGTAAATATACTTTAAAAATTAAAGGTTTTAGAAATCTTAAGAAATCTGGAAGTAGGCAAGGGTTCCACCTTTGTGGTGCAAGAACAGAGACGATTTGGGGGTTAATTAGTGTAGGCAAGGGTTCCACCTTTGTGGTGCAAGAACAGAGACGATTTGGGGGTTAATTAGTGTTGAGGTTAATTAGACTGTCAGTGGCCTCATTGAACGAACGAGGCTTTAGTGAAGTGGAATCCCATAAGGCTGTTTTCTGCCAGACTGAGAACCCGAATTACATTCACGAAAATTCAAACATGTTTGTTTGTATGCCAAATATTTTTTCCTGTATTTCCTGTTCAGGGACGCACGGATACTCACTGGTGACAGTTTACATTATAATCAAAAGACGACAGGCACCACGTTAATATATAGTTTCACACGAAAGATTGGATAGGTACGTGCATCTGTTTCCATCTTATTTTTTAGAAAATAAAACAAAAAATGTGTTAAATTAACCACAAATTGCATCATTCAAGTCCCAAATTTGGAGCGTATTAGCCAAGACAGCCCACTCGCCAGTTTGTGTTTTGGTTAGTGTATTTGTGTCTTTCAAGGCTGTGGCCGCATAATTCAGTAAACTACTGTACGGTCGCTACACTGTTGTCAATGGTCCATAAGTACAAATCTAACACGCGCAAGAAAGCAAAATCGAACGCAACCATTTTCAAATAATGGCCACGATCAACCTTTCCACACCTCCGGTCTGTCAATTCCCTTGTGTAGCCTCAGGAGAAAGGTTTCTTTTAACAGTGTCAGGTAAACTTTTTAGAATACTTAATTAAACTAGCAATTCTATTTTGCTTTGAAACAACAGAATACTATTTTTGTTAACTATCAACCCACATGTAGTCATTATTGGATTTTTTTTCGATCGCACTTGCTAGCTATCGGTATTGCTACAGACAGCAATTCTCAATTAATTCACTAGTCAGCAGGGACCTCGCTATGCCTAATTTACGGGGGCTTTAACCCCCCCATAAATAAATCAGTATACCAGTCAATATATTTTATCCGTAATTTCTTATTTTCGTCTTTCCATCACATCTTAACTTCTTACAAATTGTATAGAATCGTGTTCGTATGGCAGCAAGTTCGGTTGAGTTTGGTGCTTTGAATGTAACTCGCTTATTTGAAGCGAGCTGTCTTCTCTAAATAGTCGCTAACGTTTCTAGTGGTCGGAGAAGTAAATCCTCTCAAGTTCAACATGTAAATGCACTGGAAAGCAACGCTACGTTTTGCTAATTGATATAATCTTTCAGTTAGCCCTCCATATTTTTTTACAGAAATTTATGGAGGTAAAAAAATATATTGTAAAAATGTCATGTATGGAAATAGTTTAGACAAGTTGCAGTTCGTGAAATTCGACTTGCACGACAAAACAGACGTCATGTTATATCAAAGTGATAATTTTATTTCTTTACTAGAAGGCAAGAAAGCTAACTACAACTTTCTAATTGACACGTCATAAAATACTAAGATCTGTCATTTGTAATACAATAAAACTGAATTATAATTGAACAAAATAGTAAGGTTGCCAAAAATTGAGGATAGTGGCCCTAATAATAGGGGTCGTATTTTTTTACACAAACCATCTACTGAAATATACATTTCCCATTAATGAAATGCTAGCTAACATTTGTATGTCACATTATTTTCGGTTAGAAAATACACCTGTTGTTACTCTAAAAATACATGATGAAAATATGTTGTGGGAGTATGCCCAGACCCCCAAAAATTATCCATGATTTTCTAGTTACGTCCCTGCTAGTCAGGTACTATACTATTAGCTACCGCGTTGGCTATCTAATGACTGTTAGCTAATTTACCTAGATGCAGTAAGTACCAATGTATTTCCTAAATAAATCAAAATGTTAGCTGGCCACTATTTTTTTTTAATTGAATGCTGGACTACTGTAATTGCAATTTTTGTAACTGAATGCTGGACTACTGTAACTGAATGATGCCTTTTCTTAATCTGAATTTTCTTTTGGCTTAATTAGCTACTGTAGCTAACTAGCATTGGTTAGAATGAGTTGCCTAAAAGAGCCAAACTCCAAACCTCAGAAGAATGGAACGGATATCTCAGCTGTCTATTCATCTGAGAGCTATGGTCATCTACATGGGATGAGAACATGGGATGTCAACACAGATTCAGGAGATCAAACAAATTTCAGTATGTCAGGAGTGCTGCAGCACTGTATAGAAGCTGGAGCCAGCGAGACAGACCACCGCTGTACCAACTACCGAATCTACCCATCACATAATTATGCTCAGCCCTCACTCCCTCAAAACATACTTACCACCCAAGGAAATTATTTGATCCCCCAGTCCAGCCCAGGCCATTTCTTGAGTCCCATGCCCAGTTTACATAATAACCATCTCAGTTCACTTGGTGGCCATTGGTTTTCTGAAGGTCCAGTCCATTGCAACATGACTTCAGTAAGTGCTCATTCAAATCTACAAAATATTTAAGTAATATTTTACCAAAGTTAATGATTTACCCCAAAATCCTTCGTTTATGGTGGTTTCATTTTGCGTTACTCAATGCCCAGAAAACCCCACCCACCTAGGGTCCTTGGCATTATAATCCAACTCTTCCCATTATGTCATGTACACTATTCTGGATATTTTAGCTATCCCACTTTCTGTTGGTAATGTATATTGCTTTTATTTTTGTAGTAGCTCAACGGTACATTTACATGTTGCATATATTGTCTGATGTTTTTTACAGGGTGAAATCTTTGATGCTGTGGCAAGTATTTGCCCAGACAATTTAGAGGAACACAGACAAGAGCCCCTTGGCAAACTGGAGGCTTTGACAGAGCTAATGCCTCATCGTCAAATGGACATCAATCAGTCAGTAAGGGCATTTCTATGTGCACATACAAGGTTACATCATTTACTCTTCACATGCTTCCAATGAAACAGCTGAATGGTTGCATTATAATGTGTTATGCACAAACCATAAAATCTCTACTAGTCATTATTTTTTAACAGCACACGTTTGGATTCATGTGACCCCTTAAAGTGTGTACCCTGGGAAAACATTTCAGCATGACAATTAAAAGATGGAATCTGACAGTAAAAACATTGTTTTTAATTGGTTCAGATTGTATATGAACTTTGGTTTCAGAAGATGACTGTAGCGGAATCTTTAAATGTATTAGTTTATTTGAAACAAGAAATACTCCTATGTAGTCCATGCAGCTCCTTCCATACCCGTGGCATTAGACCATGTCTGTGAATTCTCATTGATGCGCATCTTTAGCTGTGGAATGCCAGTAATCTAATTATATCTCACATCTTTGTTTTTCGACAATAGGTCAATGTATACCTTCAGCCCCTAGCACACAAGCTTGGAGAAAATGCCACTGTGAGTCTGTACTTGAGCTTAAATCAGCTGTATATACAACAACAAGTTCTCAAATGTATTATGTAACATTTCTACAATCACAGTTGTTACTGTGGCTTTTATTCATGAATATTCTTGTGTATCACATGCTTACCTTTACGTAGATTAATATACTACTGTAATAGTTTTGACATTAGCTATAACTCCATGTCCAGGTTATGTGCAGCCTGAATGGCCAAGGGCAGATGGTTTCAATGAACCACTGTAGCCCAGGTCAAATACTGCACTCCCATCCTCCAGGCCACCTGGACTCCAGCCCTGAGGCCCTCTGCTACAACACCTCCTCCAAAGAGACCATGGAGCAGAGCTATTCGATAGGTTAGAGGGAGACAGATCATATCTGTGCTGTGTTTTCAACCTTTTTATGTAAGCTAACCTTAAACAATGTGGATTATTTCACACATTCAGGTATTCTGGCCATTTACAAAAAATCTCAAATAAGGCAATATGGGTTCATTCACTTTTTCATCATAGGATGGTCTTTGTAGCCCAGTTTGTAAAGAATGGCACTTGTACTGCCAGGGTAGTGAGGTTCATAGCCATTACCTCCCAAATCTGTAGATGTATGCATGGATAACACTAAGTCACTTTAGATAATTGCATTCGTTATTATATTATGACTGCAAAATGATTTTCAAGCCTATGATTCATAGAATGTTCATTTGGGTTGTATAGCATCACCTTTAATATTCAATATTTGAAACAGGCTCTCAGTACCATCTGCCCTCTATGAGTCTGCCTGCCATTTGGCCCAACCACAGCTTCATTTGCCCCAACCAGCAGGCCTCCCCTGACCCTCCTGGTTCTGGATACAGCTATGACCACATGCCCCGGCCCTACTTCTCACAGGTCAGTTCCATGGTATAGGTAAGAAATTATAGGAGAGTATCAAAAATACAAAAGTTTTGTCTTACATGCAGCTCGGCGTTAAAAATTTAAATACATCCCATAATATGTGCTAGTGCTACTGAAACCACCAGAGCAATTATCAAACTGAAACAGTAGGGTCAGCATTTCAGATGACTACACACAATACCTTTTCGGGATATACATTTCTGATCTATAATGTGTAATGTGGTAGTGTACTGGTGATGGTGTTGAAATGTGACATTAGGTGTTTGATTGTCCTTCAGTACCGCCAGTATCCAGAGTATCCTGACACTTTGTCTCTGGGCCCTGAGGGTCAGTCCACAGCTGCCGTACGGTAGGAACTTATGGCCAATATAATGGCCTAACACTTATCATATGTCATGTTGGTGTGTTATCCAGACTGATTTACTGCAGAAGTTATGGTTCATTGTAATATAGCAACCTAGTCAGGTGCTCTAACTACTGAACTGTTTAACAGCCTCTACAAGTTACTTTATCTTATTCTATTACACTGCAAATATTGTCAGTGGATCATAATCATGAGGTCCAATTTTCAACTTGTCATGATAGTAACTGTTTGTCTTTTCACCCTGATCCAGTCTTAATGAGTCTCTGTGGGACTCCAAATCCAAGAAGCCTTGCAACTGCACGAAATCGCAGTGTCTCAAACTGTGAGTTGTATTACATTCAGGGATTTCCAACTGAGACATTTTTATTAGTTACTTCATTTAAACTCACAAGGGCCATCAGCATTTTAGCCACAAGTTCATCTGACTCTGTTAACGTAGATAATGGGCTTAATGGGGCAAATCAAGAATTATCCCTTTAAGTAAGGGAGAACATTTTTCACATGACTAAACAGATGAGCCTTTTTCTCATGAATGTTGTCCTGGAGGCAGGTCTGCCCTGAAGACAGTAACAATGTGATTAGTTGTCTCAATTATCAGACCTGTGGTTACGTCCTAACTCAGCGGTCCCGCACTTGATGTTTACATTTTAAATGGTAAGGGATTCTAGGGAAGGGACAAGCAGTAACTCTGATCAAATGTCAATTTTAAGCATCTGGCTTGCTTAGAATGCAGGCCCTGGACCTCAACAATGAGGCACCAATAACATCATGTTTGATTGTGGGTAGTTCTGCCTCCTGAAACAAAATTCCTGACAAAAAAGCTAGTATTTATTTTGCAAGGCCCTCCCCTCATCATGTTTTTTGCCATTGTATGTATCTTCTTGTGTGTGTGTGTGTGTGTGTGTGTGTGTGTGTGTGTGTGTGTGTGTGTGTGTGTGTTGATTTGTAGATACTGTGACTGCTTTGCTAATGGCGATGTTTGCAGAAACTGTAACTGCATCAACTGCTTCAACAACACTGAGCACGAGTTAGAGCGATACAAGGCTGTCAAGGTACAGTGACCTGAAAAAGGCCTCAATACTGGGGCCAAAAGTTATCCCTGTCACATGAGCAGATCAGTTAACACATATAGTCTATAGTTAGGGTATGTGTTTTAAAAAAAAAAACTATTATTATTTATTTTTTACAACCTTGTTGTCCATAACTAAATCTAGGATTTCTAATAGTCAAGCTTTTCAAGAAATCCTTTTTAGATTCCTGCCTATTTCCTTATTCCAGGAAAATTCTGAATTGGTATTTTGAAATTGCTAACAGAATTCTGCAACCCTAACAAATAGCTCTGAAATGTTCGGATCACCTAAAATTGTCAAGAAAAATTCCAGGCCTTGTTTATTATGGGTTATTCCTTCTGTAAACAACAGAAGACTTAAAGTAGTTCTGGAGACCCCCATAGTATCTACCTGCTGTCATTCCTGACCGACACTACTCTGCTTGATTGAACCATTTAGGGTATATATTGAACCGTTTAAAGATTCACCCAAGGTAAGAGTGTTAGACTATTAATGAAGTTTGATGGCTTAGTAAAAAACATGTCTTCTTCTGAATTTTAGTGTTACGCAGTAAATGGAGCCTTTCGTCTCTGTCTTTTTGTAGTTGAAAAAGCTTTTGTTAATCTGACATTTTAATGCTCATGTACAGTGGAGCAAAAAAGTATTTAGTCAGCCACCAATTGTGCAAGTTCTCCCACTTAAAAAGATGAGAGGCCTGTAATTTTCATCATAGGTACACTTCAACTATGAGAGACAAAATGAGAAAATAAAATCCAGAGAATAACATTGTAGGATTTTTAATGAATTTATTGGTAAATTCCTCAGCAAAATAATTATTTGGTCACCTACAAACAAGATTTCTGGCTCTCACAGACTGTAACTTCTTCTTTAAGAGGCTCTTCTGTCCTCTACTCATTATCTGTATTAATGGCACCTGTTTGAAATTGTTATCAGTATAAAAGACACCTGTCCACAACCTCAGTCACGCTCCAAACTCCACTATGGCCAAGACCAAAGGGCTGTCAATGGACACCAGAAACAAAATTATAGACCTGAACCAAGCTGGGAAGGCTAAATCTGCAATAGGTAAGCAGCTTGGTGTGAAGAAATCAACTGCGGGGGCAATTATAAGAAAATGGAAGACAAACATGACCACTGATAATCTCCCTCGATCCGGGGCTCCACGCAAGATGTCACCCTGTGGTGTCAAAACGATCACAAGAACGGTGAGCAAAAATCCCAGAACCATAAGGGGGGGTCCTGGTGAATGACCTGCAGAGAGCTGGGACAAAAGTTAAAGGCTACCATCAGTAACACACTATGCCGCCAGGGACTCAAATCCTGCAGTGCCAGACGTGTCCCCCTGCTTAAGCCAGTACATGTCCAGGCACGTCTGAGGTTTGCTAGAGAGCATTTGGATGATCCAGAAGAGGATTGGGAGAATGTCATATGGTCAGATGAAACCAAAATATAACTTTTTGGTAAAAACTCAAC
The DNA here is from genome assembly GCA_016801105.1 of Esox niger. NCBI lineage: Eukaryota > Metazoa > Chordata > Actinopteri > Esociformes > Esocidae > Esox > Esox niger. The sequence goes on along the minus strand of JACXGJ010002694.1, from coordinate 4,767 downwards.
TTGTCGTGTTTGGAGGAGAAAGAATGCTGAGTTGCATCCAAAGATCACCATACCTACTGTGAAGCATGGCGGTGGAAACATCATGCTTTGGGGCTGTTTTTCTGCAAAGGGACCAGGACGACTGATCCGTGTAAAGGAAAGAATGAATGGGGCCATGTATCATGAGATTTTGAGTGAAAACCTCCTTCCATCAGCAAGGGCATTAAAGATTAAATGTGGCTGGGTCTTTCAGCATGACAATGATCCCAAACACACCGCCTGGGCAACGAAGGAGTGGCTTCGTAAGAAGCATTTCAAGGTCCTGGAGTGGCCTAGCCATTCACCAGATCTCAACCCCATAGAAAATCTTTGGAGGGAGTTGAAAGTCCGTGTTGACCAGCGACAGCCCCAAAACATCACTGCTCTAGAGGAGATCTGCATGGAGGAATGGGCAAAAATACCAGCAACAGTGTGTGAAAACCTTGTGAAGACTTACAGAAAATGTTTGACCTCTGTCATTGCCAACAAAGGGTATATAACAAAGTATTGAGATGAACTTTTGTTACTGACCAAATACTTATTTTCCACCATAATTTACCAATACATTCATTAAAATCGTACAATGTGATTTTCTGGATTTTTTTTTTCATTTTGTCTCTCATAGTTGTCTATGATGAAAATTACAGGCCTCTTTCATCTTTTTAAGTGGGAGAACTTGCACAATTGGTGGCTGACTAAATACTTTTTTGCCCCACTGTAAGTAGTACACGCAGAGGTGTAAAAGCAAAAGTTCTTGGCTGTGTTCACCAGTGAGGGAAGGTCCCAATTAAGACCAAAATGATCTGGTAAAAGGAGTTAGCAACTAAACAGTGACTTTATTTGATCTGCAAAATAAAAAGGTAGAGTGAAAACTATGGCCACAACTGATGTTTATTTTGATTATCTGTTACCACCTTCATGTACCAATGAACCGTTACTCCGCAAACATCAGAATTTAAATAAATTGATTGACTGGGGATGCAATTTCCTCAAATATCTATTTCAGAGAAGTATAGAGTTCGTCATCTGGAGGGCCTCACTATTAAAAAAATCCACGTGCACAACCAGACCACAAGTTTGTTGATGCTAACAATTAATGTCCAGCTAATCCATGAATTAAAGATAAAACTATGTCTCACTTCAAAACACAACTCATGGAGCCACACTAAAACCAACACATTGAAACGCAGACAATGGTACACTTGTTTTAGAGAACCGTATCATACTGACCCCTCTTCAACCACTTCCGTCATGGATCGAATGGGTTCTATTATGTGTGCATGAATTACTGTCGTGCGCCCCTGCAAGGCAACTTTAGCTTCGTAACTTTTTCTGAATTCAGTGTAAACCGCAGAAGATTTGAGTAGTACCTGTGTAGCCTTATTTCTTTGCAGCTTCCCACTTAGACTCAGATAATCAATAATGAAATTGGTTGCCAACTATTCAGTGTCAATGTTATTGACATTGTCAATAAGTTGTTGCAGCCTTATAACACGCCCTGCAATTGAATGATTTTGACGCCTGTGATCCAGATTCTTGAATTTAGGAAACTACTGCATGTTAACTATTTAATCCGTAAAGCACAAGGGGTGCACTATGCAGTCAGTCAACCATGGCTAAGAGTATTTGGATAGTTATACAAGTTTCATTGTTTTGGCGATCGGGTTAAAGTAGACTGACCGCTTTAATTTGAGGTTATTTTGTCCATATCAGATGAACCATTTAGAAATATCAGTGCATTTTGTATGCAGTCCCCCCATTTAATGCTTTACAGCTGTCTCTTAGTAGACAAGTGTGATTGTTTGCATTATTAATGCATGCATTTGTGCCACAAATATTTTATGTTCACACCTGCTTGTCAATAAATAAAGACGTTGGGTGTCCGGAGTCTTTAGGCAGGATCCAGATAAGCTGCCTAACCAGGTTTGACAAGTACAGGGACAATCATGTGGGCTGTGGGTTGGAATCTTTAGAAACTAGATCAGCAACTCAACCAAAAGGACACATGCCTCGGCCAGACTAAACTTAAACAACATACCTTACTAAAGCAAACGTCTAAACATTGGAACTGAGTCTGTCTCTCACATTTATTGACAGTTCAGTCCATTGTATTGGAGCTCTTTTGGAGAATTCCCTGCCTTCAGCTGTTATTTTAAACATTCTGGTTACAGTAAGGAGGGCTGTGTCTTGTGACCGTAACGTATGTGGAGGTATGTAGGTCAGGACCAGTTCACAGAGATAAGGAAGAGCAAGTCTGTATTGTTTTTTAAGTAACAGTAAAACAAATGTAATCAGCCCTAGCCTTAACAGCCGGCCAGTGTAGAGAGGCTAGTACTGGAGTAATGGGATAACATGTTTTTCTTCTAGTCAAGATTCTAGCAACCATATTTAGCACTAATTTAAGTTAATTAAGTGTGTTATCGGGATAACCAGAGATAATTTTGCAATAAGTTTGAACTTAATATAAAAGTGTGGATTCGTGTTTGTTTTTTTAATTTAGGAAATAAAAAGACACTCTTAAAATATCCAGTTAGGTCCGGAAAAATGTGGACACTGACATCATTTCCATAATTCTGCCTAAGTAGGCCACCACATTGGATTTGAAATGAAACAACTGAGATGCAATTGAAGTTTAGACTTTCAGCTTTAAAGGGTTGAACAAAATGATCGTATATGAAACGTTTAGGAATTGCAACCATTTTCTTACACAGTCCTCTTATTTCAGGGGCTGAAATGTAATTGGACAAATTAACACATGAATAAATAAAATGTAATTTTTTTATACTTTGTCAAGAATCCTTTGCAGGCATTGACTGCTTGATGTCTGGAACACCAAACTTTGGGTTTCCTCCTTTGCAGCTGTCATCAGTTGTTTGTTTATGGGTCTTTCTGATGAAGTTTGGCCTTCAGAAAGTGAAATGCATGATTGATCGGGTTGAGGTCAGGTGATTGATTCGGCCATTGCAGAATATTCCACTTTTTTGCCTTAATCTTAAATCTGCCTCCACCGTGTTTTACAGATTATGTGGCATGCTTTCGGATCATGAGCCATTCCAAGGCACAGGTTTATCTTAGTTTCATCTTTCCTATGAATGCTGTTCCAGAACTGGGGCTGGCTTTTTAGAAGTTTTTTTGGCAAAATCTGGCCTTTCTATTGTTGTGGCTTATGAATGGCTTGTGGTGAACCTTCTGTATTTGCTCTCGTGAAGTCTTCTCTTCATGGTAGACTTGGATAATGATGTGCCTACCTCCTGGAGAGTATTTTTTTTTATCATGGAAAAGATCCTATGATCATCCACCACTGTGGACATCCAGGCCTTTTTATGTTGCAGAGCTCACCAGTGTGTTCTTTTATTTTCTCAGAATGTACCAAACTATTGATTTGGCCAATCCTAATGTTCTTGGTATCTGATGGATTTTTGCCGTACCACGTAAGCAGAGCCGGCCAAAAGAGAATATCTTACTGAGTGAGTGATTGACTGACTGACTGACTAAGTACCCCTTGTTAAATAGGGTAGTGGTTAGATGCAGACATGTAAATTGTAGCTCCCGTGTTCGCATCTCCTCACAGGCAAAGTGAAGTATGTGTTCTGAATTATTCCATATAGACAAAAACTTTCAGTATCTACATTATAGTAAGCCTGAAATAAAACAGTTTACAGTTATTGGGGCTATTTGTGGTGGATTTTCAAAGTACGCATGCATGCATGCATGCGTTTTGGTTCAGGATAGACAAATGCAGTTCATCTTGAGTCTCGCTAGCAATTTCTCAATTCTAATGATTATTCCTAGGAAGTTAGTAGATACTAGTAAGCCAATTACTGGCTTATAAGCTGTTAAAACAGCCAGTACAGTTCATAGACGCTATGGTGGAGGTAAATTTAATAAGAAACGTTAGTCAGTTTAACACAATGCTCAGTGGTGTCTAGTGTCTGCTGAAATGTGTAATGACGTAGCGTAGTGGTTAACGACCTTTCAAGTGGAGACCTAAGTTTGAATCCATTGAGAGCAACAACATTTATAAATTTTATATGTGGGCCGCAATAATACTATGGTTATACAGTATTGTGAGTATTCTAGGTAGATTCCACGATTCTTGTTTGTTGCAGATATACACAAAACAGCCTTACTCAGACAGTTACTGATTACTTTTGGTCCCTTGAAAAAGAAGAGGCTACATGTGAATACATTCAAATTAAAGCTGAGACTGCACTTTCATTATTTTACTTTAACTTATTATATATTTTGGTAAACAGCCCACATAACAAAACTCGTGTCTGTGTCCAGTTATTTCCAGACCCAACTGTATTTGTTCGGCAATAGAAAGATCTGGTACCAGACTAAGTCCAAGGTTCCTCAGTTGTTTTAGATGAAATTACAACCACTGAGGTTCATTTATCTGACATCAAATCTCTTTGTTTTTCAGTACCTAAAATGAGCATTTACATGTTTTCTTTAAGTAGAACACATTCTGTCATCTACTTTCGTATGTCTGAAACTCTTCCAGAGTAGGTGATTTTTGGGGCTATTCCTCAAAAAATCCTACTTTTTTTTTTTATTTGTCTGAGAATTTCTATTACAGCTTTTGGGGTGCAAGTTGTCTAGACAGTTAACTTCATCCTGATATTCCAGGATTGAGGAAAACCAGTTAGATCCATAATACCTATTCCATGGGATAAAACTATATTTGTGGCAATGTGTAGTTCCTGAAACAGGATGGACCAAACCCACTGAGTCAGTTATGTCTCT